>DWQW01006966.1:0-15605 GCA_018249695.1 Heliconius erato demophoon | reverse complement strand
AATGAAATGTTTTGTGTTTTCATTTTCCTGCTTTAGTACCAAGGCAAACCGTGACGTTGATTGATTCGCCACTCATCAAGCAATGTTTCCATAATTCGGTGGTAAATCGAGAACGGAAGTTAATTGGTAATAAGTGGAAACGGATCGACTTAACTAATGCCCCCAGATTCCCTTTGCCTTCCCTGCTACGTGCGGGATACAGCGTGAAGCTAAAAAAATACAAAACAATTTATCACACACAAAATATCTATATTATCATATTGTTGATTACCTTATGAAGTATTCAGGACATAGTACGAACGTCCTTTGATTTGGGAGTAGCATTAAATATCCAAAGCTTTACGTGATAAGCTTACGTGAAACATCATAACAACACCCCAAACGCAATTGGTGTCTATATATTTTTTCTTAGAAGCGTTTATATGAGATCAAATATCTTTCATACAATTTGTATACAAGAGTTAAACAGAATAAGAAAGATGTAAAAAATTAAGTGAAAATATTTTAGAACTCGTATTAAAGTTGTAACGTAGCTGGAGTTGAACCCGTGAATCCTAGATATCATTTTAGTGCTCTAGCCAATTGGGACATGCGGTTTCTCGATTAAAATTTTTAATTTTTTATCAGAAATTCCCTTTGTCTACTCTGTTGTAGGTGTGATAGTGTGACGCTAAAAGAATATCAATAAGTCAGCTGGCTTTTTACACAGTTTTTCTCTATTTTTGACATTCAAACATACTTAGAAATAATAAAATCTCTATAAGAATATGTTAAATTTGCATCCTAAATCACTAACTACGGACATACGGTCCGCACATATGTACGTAAATATATAAAAAAACGAATATAAATGAGATAGAATCATACAAACCGGGGCACTAAAGAATCACATACAAAGTTTTCGCTGACCAAGTCCAAGCAAAGCATATCATTTTCATATGTTTACATAATAAATTTATGATACCGACCTAAACCAACAGCGTCCTTTTAGATAGGACTTTTTTCCGGCCCCCGATTTAGTTAAGCCATAAAAATGACAAATTTGGGTTATTATTCATAATAATAATCCGAAATTGTTTGGTTTTCACAAGGCTGAATTGATTCTAGCCGATTAAGTGGAAATGGTGGACTCGATTGGGTTTGCGCATGTTTTAAGTTATTTATGAATGCAAGGATTTAATTTTAATTGGGTTATTTAAAAACATATTGGTACAATTACAGTGCTCTTGGTTGTAATTGGACCAATATATTTTTTTTTTAATCTATAGTATTTTCTGAACGAAAACGTACGTAACATTGTATACGAATAGATAATGTACATATTATAAAACTCAACTTCCAAACACATACATATCACAACGACGTAAAATTGTGAGATTTTAGAAACTTTTTTTAGCTTTATGGTCTATCCCACACATAACCCAAGCTAAGCCAAAGGGAACCTGGAAAAGTACGTTCTACATTTTTTACCGAATTCTGAAGGGATTGCATGTTATTTGGTAGAACTCAACGCCTCGATTTGTATCATTACTTGCGTGACGAAATGCTGGCGTGAACTATAAGACATAAAATTAAACTCTCTCACTCAATGTTACTCGTTCCGGTTTGAATTTCGAGAAATCTTTTCTACATGAAAAATTTCAACTTTCTAAGTGGAGTAGTTCCATCTGTGCGTTGCCTCTCAGTCACTCGGAAACCAAAGAGGTTGAAATAAATAGATCAAAGTTTTATTATAAATACAACTGACATACTAACAGAATATTGCCGAAATAATTTATTCAGAATACACTCATCACTCTCCACTTAGCTGTTTCCGTGAAAAAACATCACAAAAAAATACCATTCACCAATTCCAAGCTTGATTCTTTGTCAATTTTAATTTCGACAAAATTTATTCTATCGGCATTCCTCTACATAATCGCTTCCCTGAGTCGCTGTCGAATGTTGACTGTCGTTCGACGACGTTCCGCGTGTAAACATCATTTGCATTTTCGACACCTCGTCGATACGAAGCCAATATTTAATTTCTGTATATTAAATTAGATTCCATTGTGGCGTAAATTGTAAGAGAATGGTTGTTCGTGATGGTTGTGGGTTCGGTTAGAAAAAAAATATAAGTAAGAACATAGACTTCTTACTATTTTAATAAGATATAGTACAGCGTTGGGTTACGCTTTTGAACTAAAGAACGAGATGTTCTTGAAATAGAGAACAGAGAGATTCATCATTAGATCTTTAATATACAGATATAATCTAATCATGCAATACACAATAATATAAAAAAAAATCAGGAAATAACATTAAATAACAACATAAATAATCCAATATTCCTATATTAATACACGAGTATACTTGGATGATACCAAAGTGGTCTTCTTTCCAAACTTTAGCACTGTATAAATTGTTTGGGATGAAGTCATCAAAATGTATGAGATTAATAACGGCATTATGATGGCTATCGATGACACGACTGTTCGGGCACGTCCCGAATAGAAACCAGTCCAATATGTATTGGTAGCTCAAAGATCTTTATAGCTATTTACAGCTACTAAATAAGTTTTATGCTGGATTCTGTTGGAGATTATTATTGGATATTTGATGTTTTTTTTTTATTGTATGTATGTTTTGATTGATTCAATAAAAAGATTTATTGGAAAGATGAGATGGATATTTTTAAATTATATTTATTAAGCTGAGCGATGCTCTTACTGGTCAAAAGTGTGTTTCGTTGTAATGCTACTCCTCCTAGACTGTTAAATCTATGGCAGCTCTGAAATTTTGCAGGAACGTTGTGGACGACACGGTTATTCAACTTCGCTGGGAAGTAGTTTGGTGATAATTGTAATTGTAGTTTTTGAGTAAATGGTCACAATGTGTCCCATAGGGTTAAGCTGTAGAACGTTTTAAAATTGACGCGCAGAGATTGAACTTTGACTAACCTAATCCAGCGCGTGCGGACAAAATAGCAATTTTCACAAAAAAATCGCAAAAATTTCGCTAAATTTTGCGCAACATAGCTTCGCTCAGCTCCACCCACCGTGCACAGCATGTGGCGGATCCTAGTATAAAACTAGCGGCCCACTCGCGGCTTCGATCGCAAGCCAATACCAAGCCAACCAATAATACTTTTATTCTATAACAATCTCCCTACAGAGATGCTTATAATATAAATAATTTGTAACAAGCGTATAAGAATACGTAGCTCGACGAGAACATTAGGCTTAGTTGGCCAAACGTTCTCATAGAGCTAAGTTAAATGTAGCAATTTGCAATAATCTCGGTAAGTAAAATCTAGCAATTTTCAATTATATTTTGTGAAAAAATGCCTTATTGTGACTTATTTATTAGATATAGATATACGATGGTGCGATTTTTTTTAGAACTAATAAAATAGGATATTTTTGTCATACAGTGCAGTGACATATATTTAGCTATTTCTGCACAGCATGCGCTTAAAGCAATTCGTTGGCCTTCATTATTATTGTTATTCCGTTATTTAAAGCTAACTAAGACTTACGCCATAATCTTATAAATAGAGGCTATAGCGCTCCCAATGACCAAAGCAAAAAGTAAGCAAATCGGATTAGTATACCCAGTGATATTAGCGTTTAAACAAGCAAACGAACGAACGAACCAACGGACGGACAGACGGGTGGACGGACAGACAGACGGACGGACGGACGGACGAACGAACGAATGAATGAATGAACAAACCAACTCCTAAAAAAGAGGTTACAATAAATAAAATATTTATTTTTATCTTCGCCATTGTCTGTGGTATCTTATAAGATAGGTAGGAAACCTTGCTTCAACCATTCCGTTTTTCACAATAAGCTCTTTTGTTTCTTTGTTTTATAGTGGTATGGAGAATTAGGCGGAGAGTCAAAATAACTATGTTGAATTCGAAAAAAATTATATTTTTTATATTTTGTTACCTAGTCCAGCCCCGCTCCGAGAGAACTAAAATAGATTTCAATTAACATGAATCGGTGCACTTGTGCTAATTAAAGAAAATAGGTATAAAAACATGTAATTTAATTGGGTATAATTATCAAGAAAAATATTTTATTATTATTCACAAAGTAACAGTGATTTCTACATATTTCACATTATCTAACTAATTCCTTGTGATTTGGGTCAAAAAATCAAATTTATCAACTTACGGTTAAACTAAACCGAAGCGAAAATATCTCATATTTCAGGGACGATGTTGATTTAGGTCAGAATAAAAAATTATGTGAACGTACGAAAATGATATGTTTTTGCCGAACACCAACTTTTCTACTAGCTCAGTAGGACCTTCTGAGACTTTTCTCGAATCTATTGATATATTAAGAGCTTTAGCGAATATAAACTTTTTCAACGAATTTACATAAAAATGTAAAAGTTTAGAAATACTGAAATTTATTTTATACAGTAAATAAAATAATTATTGTTGTTTGCATTTATATTTTTTACTTTTACTCATCTTCGAAAGATAGTATCTGATTATAAGCGCGATGGTTGTAGGTTCAACCCCCACTCGAGAGTATCACTTATTTTTAACACAATATTTACTAGTCTAATGTGTTATCATATGACGTACAACAGAACTATTAAATACTCCCACTAACGCCATTCCTACAAGAAAGATCGACAGCTAAACGTCAATAAAACTTTTTTAGGCGAAAGAAGTATGTAGAGACGGAGAAAGAGGTATATTCTCTGTGACTACTCCGCT
Source organism: Heliconius erato demophoon (assembly GCA_018249695.1). NCBI lineage: Eukaryota > Metazoa > Arthropoda > Insecta > Lepidoptera > Nymphalidae > Heliconius > Heliconius erato. The sequence goes on along the minus strand of DWQW01006966.1, from coordinate 10,885 downwards.
AGGGATAAAGCGTGAAGTTAAGTTAAGTTAAGTTTAACTTAATACACATGTGAGTACTTCTGGTATAATCGATTTTAATTACTCAAGTTCATTAATAAGTGACAATCAAACCAATAACTTACTTCATTGCAGAGGAAATCATTTATAATTTATAATAAAATAACGAATTACAACATTAGTTATTCTATCATATTATTCTTATTTTAGGTGACTAATATAAGATGATATCTATATTATTTAGAAGATGCATAAAATTACTTTCCTATAATATTAGATGGACAAAATTAAATCATCTCCCACTCACTAACTAAATTTGCCGGTCGAATAGCGCCAATTGTCCGAGTATACGGTCAAACTGAGCTCAAGTTAGTTAACTGCTACTACACCAATTAATGGCAATATAGTTACATTTAAATTTTGTCGTATAATATACAGCTTTGTACATTTCCTCGCAGCAGAGATGAAAAAGTAGAGGGAATTTGGTTAAGACACAGTTAAGCGGCGGGGATTAACGCCGCGCTTTTTTATCAAAGCATAGAAATTAAATTTATTTTAATATAATTTTTCAATTTAATTTAAATAACAAACCAGAAATAAAGATGTTGTTATAGCGAATTTATATTATGTATCTATTGGAGGATGGATAAATGGTAAGGATTTCTGCAGTAAATCACAATGATATCTTAATTTAAGTATTTTTCATGACTTTTTTGGTAATACAAATAAAATTGGTAAACTATTTAGGACGTCGAAAGGGGAAAGCCGAAAGTAGTCATAAGAATAGCTTTGGGAACTATAGTGGGCACTAAGAGACGATTTAAAAATTCCTTTGGGAACGTTACGTTTTACCTCAAAGAGTTCAACGTCGTAAAGCCACTCCATATCCGCCACTCAACACACAATGTCTCGGAAAATTCGGCGGAATGTGGGGAACGGAGTGTCTTTACGTTAGGTTATTACTGCTATAAGCGGGATACAGCGTGAAGCTATATATGTTCACGCAGTATCCCGCACACAGCAGGGTAGGGAGAGGGAACCTAGTGTTAAGACACTCCCTTCCCCACTTGCTGCCGAATTCTGGCAGTTATATTATGTATTTCTTCATTGCGTGTTGAGTAGCAGAACTTAACGCCGCACTTAACCTTGACACCAGAACGAAGAAATGGAAATATAAATTTAAGTAAATATTTCATCTCCTCTAGTGGGGATCGAACCCACAACCAGTCGGTTTTACAGTCACACCTCAGAGCTGCGCCACGACTGGCTGAATAATTCAATTCAATTAATAAAAGTATACAATTGTTGGTCAATATTTTCTTAAGACTTTATTAGTTGAAATTATTATCCGTTAACAGACTTTATAAAAAATCAATTTTAAAATAAATCAGATGGTTGAATCTCTTTGAGATCATTCTTAAAACTCTATTCAAGCATGTATTAAGCTCTTTTGAACGATGAACTCAAAACTCCTAGCATTTAATAGGAATATTTATTATTTTCACAAAGAATCTTTTAATATTTTTTTTTGTAAGTAAATAATTTCTATTATTTTATATTCTAGCTGAAAATAATATAATTTATAAGATTTTGAATCCAAGACAGATAAAATCTTAATTTTTCACTTTTTATTTTCATACATTTTTTGCTTATTTTTGGTAACGAAGAGTGACAAAGCTCACTGTTCTCCTTGACTATTTAAAGAACAAAACTAAATCGTGGAAAAGAACAAAGCTGTAAATGAAAATTAATATTAAAATTATCTCGAATGTCTCGAGTGTTTAACACTAAATTCCCACTGTCTATAAGCAGGATACAGCGTGAATATTGAGAATTGGTGAGTGTGGTTGGTTGGAAATTACATAAGATTTGGTCGACGTTAGATGTAAAAATGAATTACAAAATAAAAGAAGACAACGATGGACTATCAGCACTGATTATTCCGTAAAGTCACTCTTACATAACGGATTTGATGAAAAGTGGAGTGTCTTAACACTAGGTTCCCTCTACCTATCCTGCTACAGCGTGAAGTTGAAAAAAAAATAGTAGCAATATTTATACTACAAATATTTTTCTTAAAGTAAACAATTTTTCTCAAAGCAAACTTAAGCTGGAAACGGCTATGCATAATAGTGTTCAAATAAAAGCATTTTTATATTAGAAAAAAACAACACAACCGTTTATTTTTTCTACGTGAAATGAGAATCTTCCTAGTAATCCGCGAGCATGTGCCGCGAATGGTCAGCGAGATAAGGCGCCTAATTTATAGCCTTTCAATACTTCCTTGCAGCGATGTGGGAAAATAGAAGATTTTTGTCTTGTGTTTGTGTTTGGGTTGGGCATATTTTTGTGTGTTTTATTTCTAGCTTTACGTATTTTCCTGTAATGGGTAGGCAGAGAGAACCAGTCGACGATTCAGACATCGTGCGTTGAGTAGCTTAATTCTACGCCGCATTTTGTCTTAACTGAGTCGGATAATGTCAATACTTCCTTCCAATGCTTCCAATCTAGAAATTGGATAGATATATGAAACAATCTAAGATTGACGTTGGAGATAGGTTATTAATATTGGGCGTCAGTGGATAAAGCTGGGCGTTATACACGCAACGTTCCGTTCCGAATTTATAAAATCATAGAAACTTGGGGAATATTTTAACACTAGACATACCTAAAAAAAACGTGATGTTGCACCAAAAACTTAAAAATATTTTACCAAAAAAAACCAGACGGACACGGAGTGTTTTAACACTGGGCTCCCAGGTTCCCCCAGCCTACCTTATACAGCGTGAAGCTAAAAACAATCTCTGTCTTCACTATAAGTAAAAAGAGAGTTTTTCCAGATTCACAAACGGTTTCTATCCAAATATCAGGTATCTAAACCAATTACATTCTTGTAAGGAACCTTGAGCAGATGTTGAGAATTTTGTTTGGTCCATGTAGGTATTATTCTTTCTCAACTTATTTGTTTCTTACACACTTCGCTGGACATTTTATACCTTGCATTTGTTTCGAAGCTTTACACTGGGAGTTTATTTTTCTTTTCTTAGTATTTTATGAAGCGTTTCTCTTAAAAGGTGTTTTATTTCATGCGTTTTTATTTGAGGGTATTCTGTTAGATGTTTTTGATATATTTAATTTGTCTGTTTATAGTTAGCTTTGTTTATTTGGTATATCTTATTACATTACGTACGTTGTGAGATAATCGTGGGTTCGAAATATGTATAAATTTATTGTAATGATGTATCGTGAGATTACCCTGAATGAAAACAACATACTTCTTCTAGTTCTTCTAAAGTAGAGTTAATATTTATATAAAAAAAATCTATATTTATGTTAGATGTCGCATATTTAAGTTGAAGTAAAATACCAGTATCTATTAAAGAAATTTAATAACATTTAGTTTATAATTTTATTAACCCTTAAGAGCATTAATTAATTATATAACCCACCAAGACTATAATGGGTGTAAAGCACCTTAGTTATTAAAATGAATGAAAATATTATTGAACTAGAGGCTCACTCGCGGCTTCGTCCGCATACTACCAATAATTCCTTTATTATCATGCATTTGCCAACAGATTGATACATTCAATCATAAACACTACGTGGTTGTGTGATAGGGCGCTAACAGGGGCAAGGGCGACCCTCGCGTGACTCGAGCCTAGTCTTGCGGCCGTAAACAGAGCGTTGAATTATTTTAATTTTACATTGTCTCGAAAAGTATAAGTTCAAATTACACACTGTAAAAGCCGAAGATTATCTTCATAAAATTTCCTTGTATATGGAATAAATTTCGCTCGTAAGTTTCAATATACATGTAAAATAAAAATCGAGTAAATATCACCATACAATTTAAAATTTTTATTGTCACTTATTTATAAGAGATAGATATACTCGTATATTGTCGCGGATTTTTTTGAATTAATAAAATTTAATATGATACAACGTACTAAAATGTAATTAACTATTTTTGCAGAGCTAAAAGCAAAAACAATTCGATGGTGTTCCTTAATATTGTTATTTCGTTATTTAAGTTTAACTAAGATATAAATCGTAATGTTATATAGCCTATAGCACTTCTGAAGAATGCAGCTTAAATAAAAAGCAAATAAAAGGAAAGTAAACTGAATCAGTAGATCCAGAGATCTTAGCGTTTAAGCAAACAAACAAACACTCTTACGCTTTATAATATTAGTAACAATTGTAAGAAATTGTTAACAGTTTACTTTTAACAGTTAGTTTGGACCTTTGTTAATAAATACATATATTTATATCTATGTATTTGTGTTATTTGTACATATTTTGTAATTTATAAAGGACATTACATTCATATTTTTTTTTTCGCGCTGTGTTCAGCCGATAGCAAAGCTAAGACGCGCCGTTCCTCACTTTCCGCCGACTTCTGGAGACATTGCATGTTGAGTAGCAGAGCTCAACACCGCACTTTGCCTCGGTACCACAGAGAGCAAATGAAAATATATAGTGAATACTACATTTTCATTTTAATTTACTCGAATGGGAACCCACAACCTGTCTCGTTTTCAGTCGCACGCTTGTGATCTTATACCCACTACTAGCCTCATTACATAATTTAAATAATATACAATTATTTTAAGCAATTTTTAATATACTAAGTACCGATATTTAATAGACAACTACTTATCCCGGGTCTAGAGCTAAATTAAAGTAAGATTAGTTGTAGCCCTTCTGTCCCCTATTTATCATTGTGCCACGTTATTACAGTACACTGTGAAAATTATAACATTGTTTTGTGGAGGATATTATGAGAAAAATATACAATTTCATGGCAAAAACAATTAATAGGACGACGAAACCTAGTGAAGTAACTCTCCGTTCCTCAGTTCCTGATCATTTTTAAGCAAAAAAGCATCTTTTAAAGATCACTTTATTGTCTCTCCGTCTATCTGTTTTCGTTGTTTGTCTGTCTGTCAAGAGCCTTTATCTTAGGAATGCTTGGAGATATCGAGTTGAAATTTAAACGATATACTAGTCTACGGTTCTTTAATTTCCTGATAAAATTATATTTCTAAATTTCCTTAAAAAAAGATATAACCATTTGTATCGCAAGAAACACGTATTTCGACACTATAAAGTGAATCAAAATTCTATTAATTTTGAGTACTTACGGTTGACCAACAATTATAAAATTACTACACGTAGTTTAGGAAAAAGTATGAAAACTATAAATTTGTTTTTAAATCCTAAAAAAATAATAGTCTTAAAAGGAGGGCAAAATTTGGTATTAAAGCCGCTAGTTCAAGTGATATATCAGATGAAACGACTTGATATTGGAACCTTCAGTGGGCGTGCCTGACTTGCGCTTGTCTGGTTTTTTTAAAAAAAAAACCATGTTAAAACGATTTACCAATTGCTATTTAACATATAAAAGAAAGTAAATTTAAAAAAGTGTTTACTAAAATTAGGCATATTTTTATACGTAAACGAAATGGTCTGTTGGTATGAGTTCCATTTGTGCTCGGAAGAACAAATAATTTTCATTTTTTCGCTCTGGAGGTGGTAAAGAAAAACGAAAGCGGAAAGAAGGAATGGCAACGGAGTAGGCAGAGGGAACCTAGACCCCTAGTGTTAAGACAACACTAAGTATCCAGGTTCCCTCTACCTATACTGCTATATGCGTTATACAGCGTGATGCTAAAGAAAAGAAAAAAATATTATTATATTTCAATGTTTTTTTCCTTAAGTCTCTTACTCTTTCTCTTCCTCTTTGCGTACTTCCAGAATTAGGCTGAAAATGAGGAGCGGAGAGTCTAAATACTAGGCTCCCTCAGCCTACTACGATATATGTGGGAGTGGTATCTAGCTTAAGTGGTAATAAAATAATATGATATCATCGAGTTGGTCTGATGAAGGAGCTAGGACTTGACTAGAGAAATCCTTTAGAGATTTTGAAAATGAATTCAAATTTTTGACTTATATAATTTATGGCTTCGAACACATTTTATAGCACTTGTAGATATTAGTACAGGAAAACGTACTTTTTATGTCGTTTTTTTTTAAATAATTATATTTATTACTTATAAAAAAAAATGATTTAATAATATAATATTCCTGATCTATATGAGAAAAAGTAGTATTTCTTTTCCAAATTACCATTATCATTGGAAGCTTTTGTGCCGGCCGCCCCCAAAAACCTCGGTACTAATAAAGGATGGACATCATCGTATTAATCCTTAAGGGATATCTCAAACTATATTACATGGCGGCATCGCAGTAGGTTAATTAACTTGCTATCCCTAGAAATCCGTTTCGATTTCATACAAATTGTTTGGGATTATCAACTTTATTCCTTTAAAATAAGGTTTAAGTTATGAAGAATTAGAGGCAAACGGTATTTGTATTAGAGCAATTTTGCCCGCCTAACTACATATGGGTGGTGACATAGAGGTACAACAATAATAACTAGGCCTAAGGCTAAATCGGAATTATTGATACAATTCTTTGTACGTTGAATGCTAGATTTTTGGGGTGTAAATAAGATTTTTTCGTCTTTAATAAGAAGATGAGGCCGGTCGTGGCGCAGCGGCACGAGGTGTGACTGCAAAACCGACTAGTTGTGGGTTCGATCCCCACTCGAGGAGATGAAATATTTACTTAAATTTATATTTCCATTTCTTCGCTCTGGTGTCGAGGTTAAGCGCGGCGTTGAGTTCTGCTACTCAACATGCAATGCCTCCAGAATCCGGCAGAAAGTGGGGAAACGGAGTGTCTTAACACTAGGTGCCCTCTGCCTACCCTGCTGTGTGCGGGATACAGCGTGAAGCTAATTTAATTTAATTTTTATTTTTTTAATAAGAAGACTTAGTTTTCTATTAGTTTGTATATTAAGTTCTTTTTGCGCATACAAAAGGATAGGCTCGGTAGACTAGTGTTGTGATACTCTATTATTATAAAATCTTTACATTGCAATAACGATTTTCTAAGGTATCGATAGGATTTTTGAAGATATGGATAGATTTCTAAGGTTAACAAAGGAACATATCATTCCCGCGCGCTGCAATATTTCCGAGGCATTTCATGTTGAGTATCGGAACTCTACGCTGCGTTTTGGCATGACTCCTATTCACAATCCACGATGCTTTTAAGTTTCAATACCATTTACATTCATACGCCACGACTGATTGCTCCGTACATTCTTAATTTTTACCATTTCCAAATAAATTTTAAGTTTATTAAAATACACAAGTAATTTTTTAAAGCTAATATTATCTCAAAGTATATGTTATTGTAGTATGTCATTTATGCAGATGAGATTATGTTAGCAGCACTCGGAGCGCTGCCTTCGTTAGTATTTTCGTTGTATAAGAAATCTTAAGCCTTCATTATTAATAAAAAAAAAGTTTATAGTGAGTTGATTCCTTCTTAGAGTTATGATAAATGTTTTGTCATATAAAGCATGACGATAAAAAATATTTTGAAAATTTTTAAACATTTTAAAAGTGTTATTCCACACTTAGGAAAGAAAAATACTTATTTAGAAAACGTATAAAAATTTGAACGTAAAGGGACTCGAACCCGCGCCTCCTGGAAACCGACCAGGCGCTCTGACCACTAAGCCATACGTTCTCGCCAAGCTATGTCGAAATTTTTATACGCTTGTTACAACTTACTAACAACATAAATAAGTTACATTACATTGTATTGTTGCGGCATCGAAAAGTGACAAAAAAAATGAATGCTGTGGGGAAGCGATCTCTTTTGTAGGATATGCGGAGTCAGCTTAGCTGATCCAATCCGCAATTAAGAGATACACAGAATGCCGGGTATTAGCGAGGAGGTCACAGTAAGTATGGAGAAGAACGTGCTCAGATGGTTTGGGCACGTCGAACGAATGAGTGATGAAGGAATGACTACAAAGGTTTATGATGTAAAGTGAGCGGTAAGAGAGGTAGGGAGAGTTCTTGGTTGACCTTCGAAAACACAAGAAACAGGTTTAGCAAATGAAGATCACGTAAAGAGCTTGAGGACCCCCCGGAGGGGATAAATGAAGGAGTCGATGACAGTGGCCGAGGTGAAAGAGGAATGTAGAGATCGTAGCATTTGGCGCTCTGTCCTCTGTGTATTCAGGATTATCTAAAACATAAACTGCAAGAAATGAAATATCTCTAAACTAGATTTCATATACTAACGAAAAATGGCCGATAGAACCTAGGTTAAGATTTTTCGTTCCTCACTTTCTGCCCATTTATCGAAAGATTATGTATGAGGATTACAAACCAATGTCGCAAGAAATAACAACTAACATGTAATTCCCAAGCATTTGACCAAAATCTACAAACAAATATTATATTTCATTTTGTTTTGAGCGACACGTTAATGCGAATAGAAGGATTAAATAAACAGAACAAAACTAGAGGCTTACACGTCCAGGTATAATAAATTCTAAGCTAATCCTAGTCTCAGGTCATAAAGATTAGACTGTGTGGTGAGACATGAATTATGCTGTAGAAGGTTAGCTTTTTGAACACCCTGTGATGATTCACGGGGAATTACCGTTTTGGACATATTTGATTTGTGTTGGAAGTTAGTTCCGGCTGCTATTTTGTAAGGACGTTAAGTATTCTGTGTATACCTGAGTGCTTAGGCGGGGATAGTAATTAAGTAAAATAGTGTTGTTATTGTAGTTTTATAAATGATTTGAGGAATTATATTTATATTATGGATAAATCAAAAATAATCGAAATCGTAAATCGATTAACATAAGAGTGTTTGTTTCAGACTTAGAGACCAATGCCTTAGTGGAACAATATCTAACGTGATGGTTGGGAGTGGTTTCCTGGTGTATGTATATTGAACGTGCATTCGGCATATTATTGAGACTAGTCGTGGTGCAGGGGCATAAAGTATAACTGCAAACACGACTAGTTGTGGGTTCGATCCCCACTCGAGGAAATGATTTTTTTAAATTTGTATTTTGATTTCTACGCTCTAGTGTCTAGGCAAATCGCGGCGTTGAGGTTCCGTCACTCAACACGCAAGGCCTCATAATTCAGCGGAAAGTGGAGAACCGAGTGTCTTAACACTGGATTCCTTCTGTCTACCCTGCTGTTTGCGGGATACAGCGTGAAGCTAATTATTATTCGGCATACGTGTTCAGTAGCAAAAGCGAAACTACGGAAAATACGGAACGTGGAATTATTCCCACGACCTCCATTGAGTGTCTTAACACAAGGCTGTCTATATGTTGAATACAGCGGATGATCAAGTTGTGTCCCCCTGCCCCTTTTTAGGGAACTTGTAGGAGTACATACATTCTTAAACTACGGAAGACACGCTTTGCAACTGCATTCTTCATTTGAACATCGACAGAATGGAATTTATTGCCGGCGTCTGTATTTTGCTGTGACATACGATGTGGAGGTCTCCAAAAACAAAGTATAAGTAATAGGCAAGCATGTATCGCCTTAGACCCCATCAACTCTTAATATCCGGTTTAATGCGGTCAAACGCAAGTCTAATTCAGTATAAAAAAGCCAAAAAATATTTTTGATTTTTTTATTTGTTACCTTCGCATGTTATATGATTCAAGATCGAATAAGAAATAAAAAATTAGCTTCATGCCGCACAAAGCAGAGAGAACCTAGTGTTAAGACACTTCATTCCCCACTTTCCGCTAAAAATCTGGTGGCATTGCGTGTTGAGTGGCGGAACTCAACGCCGTCCAATAAGAAGGTATATTTTTGTTGTATTGAAAAACATTTAATCGATAATTATCTAATATTTCTTTGCTACTTAATGAACATAACATTAATTACGAGTTTTAAATGTCTCTTATGGTGCATGGCTAGAGAGAAGCTTGTATAATGTAGTTAGGTACATATATTAAATGCAAATAGTTTGCAGAGTCAGAAGTTAATGTTAAAAGTTTTATAATACCATATACCATAAAGAATTTGTACATGAAGTAGTACTTTTACTATTATTTTGTAAAAATAATATATTAGAAACATGTATAAAGCCGTCGTGGTGCAGAAGCACAAAGCTGTGACTGTAACGCGACGGTTGTAGGTGCGATTCCCACTCGAGGGAATGAATTATTATTTCTTAATATTTTCATTATTTCGCTCTGGCATCAAGGCAATAAGCCCGACGTTGAGTTTCGTCACTCAACAAGCAATGCCTCGAAAATTTCAGCGAAAAATGGAGAAAGGAGTATCTTAGCACTAGGTTCCCTCTGCTTACCGTGCTGTATGCGAGATAAAATACATAATAAAATACAAAAAATTATAAAAAATATAATAAAACTTCAATATCACAGAATGACAAAATAATTTCACAAAAGGTATAGCAGGGACTATAAAAAGGTAGACACTCTGACCTCGATAAAAGCCGGAGAAGGCTAAAGTATAACTCGACTCAATTCACGAAGATAAAGAATTTTGCGGTGAAAAAGTTAGATTATCAACAACTTTATTGGTGGGAGGCCTGAAATATGACGTCATTGGACATAAAATCACGGCCTTAAATAAAATCTCTGCCAAATATTGTGACTCCAAATTTCATAGCACCTAAGTACCTTAGAGCCCCCATATAATCTCTTCAGAAGTTACCCAACGTTAAGATCGAAAATGCAAATTTTATGTACAGAGTGTAAGGGAGCAAATTTGGGAAGCGACTGAACCAATCGTGGAATTTTAATAATGTGTATCGAATGCTTAATTTTCTCAGAGGGATTTATTATTTGGAGGCTCTTTGATTTCTTTTTGTGTTCGCCAAATTGCGTAAGTAGGGGAGAGGGGGGCACATTCGAACGATTTTTAAACTTTGTGTCATATCTAAAAATTCTACAGTTTTTAACTTCTTTACTATTTCACAATGCTTAGTCCAACTATTGTGCCACACAATCGTA
>DWQW01006965.1:0-15605 GCA_018249695.1 Heliconius erato demophoon | reverse complement strand
CGATGTTTTGATTTTGCAGAGCTTGAAATATGGAAGTATGAGAAATGCTGTCAAATGCTTTGGTAAAATCAACGAATGCTATATATAATGGACGGTTGAATTCGTAATGTTTTTCAATAATTTGATTAACGGTGTGAAGATGATCGGTAGTTGACATACCAGAGCGAAACCCTGCTTGAACGGGAGGTTGTTCGTCGTCCAGTTGTTGAGAGATCCGATGTTCGATAACTTTAATGAAAGTTTTGTACAGATGGGAGATTAAACTAATGGGACGATAATTATTGATGTCGGATTTATCACCTTTCTTGTGCAGCAATATTATATTTGAATGACAAAAATTTTTAGGAAACTTGCCAGACTTGAGTATTGAGTTAAACACATTAGTTACATAGGGCAAAAGGATAGTTTCGCCTGTTTTAAGAACCTCGGTTGTTATTCCATCTTCACCGGGGGATTTGTTGTATTTTAGCTTTTTTATTGCTAACTGAACTTCATAGCGGGTTATTGGAAGAATATAGTCAGGGCATAAGTAGTTATCGAAGCCGAGGTTGCAGGTAGTTTCGATACTATCGCTACTATTTTGTTTTTGAAGTTGCGAATAAAGATTTTTATAAAAGTTCGTGCTAATTTCTAATAAAGTCTCTCTGTTTTGATGTTTATTTCCTGCACTGTCTTTCAAACTCGTAATCCAATATTTTCCAGTACAAACTCCTTGTTTGGCTATTCGTAATGAGGTATTTCTATCTAAAGCATTTTGGTATAATTTAATGTCATATTCTCTTACATCTTTTCTAATATTTCTTTTTACTTCTCTATCCTTATTTCTGAAATCGGGTAATGTTCTATCTGTGTTTAATCTGTCATCAATAAGTTTAATCGTATGATTTGATAGTTTTGTAAGTTTTTGTTTAGGTTTCTTTACCTTAGCACTAGCTCGTTTTATAGATTTTTGGATAACATCAAATTTTACTTGTACGTCATGTTCTATATATCCATAAATTTATATTTTTCGAATTTGAATTTAAAAATAATCATAACAAAATAAAATAATAGTAATTAATTTTAAAACGTAATAATTACCATATAGAGTATCATATTGAAATATTAACATGTTACAGGCTCAGCAGCTTCCCACTTCAAAAGACTGGGCTCAAACGAAGACAAAACTTTCATACAAGATTAACGAACTAGCCAATATTATGTCTAAAATATAACGAAAGTTATAAAGTAATAAAAAGCTGCAAACTTTTACTAATAACTTAGTATATTAATAAATTTCTACTTTATTAAATAACATTGATTTTTATATATAAAACATTGAGGCCACTCCTGATCGTGGCCCCACTTGAGGAAATCAAATATTTATTTTAATTCAATTTTTCTTCGTTCTGGTTTAGGCAAAGCTCGGCGTTAAGTTCCACCATTCATAAGCAAGCCGGCGGAAAATGGGAAACGGAGTATCTTAACACTAGGTTCCCTCTGCTTACTCTACTGTGTATAACGCAAATAGCAATATAGTCTAGTAGGAACGGGACACTTAGTGTCGAGACCCCGTCCTCCACTACATTCTCCCACGTTGAATGACGGAACTCACCGCGGTTTTTTATTAAAAGAACAAGGATATGAAAACAGTTAATTTTTTCAAGTAGAAATCGAACCAACAACCGTCGTGTTTCCAGTTAGATGCCATGGAATGTAGATAGAAAAGGCGAAATGGGGCCCCACGACTGTTTCAATAACATTAATGTTGTAATTTAATTGAACTTAAAATCTAACATTTCACGATGAGTTAAGGAAGTTTTCTTTATAAGGGTGCTTAATTAAATAACAGGAATATTTGAATTTTTATTAAATCGTTCAAGTTTTATTCAATCAAATACGAAGGAACGAAGTAACTTTATTATTTAAATTGGCTTGTTGAAGTCTTCAAAATTAAAGGATTGATTTGATTTGTTTGTCCTGTTATGAATTTCTAATATCTTAGGAATATGACTAGACGTGGAGACAAGGGTTTGTTAATGTCTTCGAATGTATTTTTTTTTGTTTTTTTTGCTTCACGCTGTATCCCGCATTTAGCAGGGTAGATAGAGGGAACCTGGTGCTCGGACACTCCACTCCCCCTTTTTTCAACGAATTTTAAAGGTTCAGTGCGCCACGAGCAGTCATCTATTTGGAATTATTACGTTAAAGCCAGCCTCAATGTAAGTATTTCAAATAAATTTTGGTGAAGCTAAAGTACCTTTACGCTTTTGAGAAGTGATCGGGTGGGAAGCAATGTAGGGAACGATTTAACACTTTGTTAAAAAAATCAGCTTCACGCTGAAACCCGGGTAGAGGGAACCTAGTATTAAGACACTCCGTTCCCCACTTTCTGCCGAATTCTGGACGATTTGCGTGTTAAGTCGCAGAACTCAACGCCGCGCTTTGCCTTGACATCAGAGCGAAGAAATGGAAATATAAATTTAAGTAAATATTTCATCTCCTCGAGTGGGGATCGAACCCACAACCAGTCGGTTTTATAGTCACACTTCGTGCCGCTGCGCCACTACTGGCCTCACTTTGTTCCTCTTTCATATATATAAACGTAACTATTGCACTGAGTAGATATTGAACTTACAACCATCGTTACAGATATACCATACAGCGATATATAGTATAAGTAAGAGAACTATTTCGTAAAATAATTTTATTTTCTATATAGGTAACAATTTTGTTAACCTAGATTTAAATTACTGATAAAAATGAAGCCAAGTCGTCGTTTAAATCTCTGTATAACTTGCATTTATTTAATTATACTTTTCACTTAAGTTAATAGAATTTAAACTATTAATATAGGTACGAACGCGGAACTAAAACTGGATAATATCTTTTTAATAGTTACTAACTAAAATCTTAGCGTCTGCAATTATCGCGAAACCGCGTTTCTGGTTGGGCGTCTTGCCAAATAGTTCTGTTTAAACGTTCAACATGTTCTAATATATTATTTATTTTAAAAATTATATTATTTGTTATATTGTTGAAGCCAGTCGTGGCGCAGGGGCACAAAGTGTGACTGTAAAATCAACTGGTTGTGGGTTCGATCCCCACTCGAGGAAATGAAATATTTATTTACATTTATATTTTCATTTCTGAGCTATGGTGTCGAAGCAAAGCGTGGCGTTCAGTTCCGCCACTCAACACACAATGCCTCCAGACCTTGGTGAAAAGTGGGGAACGGAGTGTCTTAACGCTAAGTTCCCTCTACCTACCCTGCTGTGTGCGGGATATAGCGTGAAGCTGATTTGAAACTAATTTTATTTCATGTCATTTGAGGATGTGATTGCGCAGGGGCACAAGCGTATGACTGTAAGCGTGACAGGTTGTGGGATCGATTCCCACTCGGGGGAATGAGTTATTTACCATTTCCATTTCCTCAATCGCGTAATAATTCCACGGAGTTGACATCTCTTCTCTTGTCTGTAGAATTAAGCGAACGAAAATGTCTTAATTGAAACGAAATGTTACTACTAACTAGGTTCCCTGGTTCCTTCTGTCTAACTTGCTATGTGAGATATACAGCGTGGAGCTAATACGGAGGTTCCTAGGAACCTACTACTGATACGTTAAGAGGTTCACATTAAACCACTTCTGATATCCGCCATATTGCGTATTGAGCGGCGTAATTCAACGCCGCGCTTGATTTTGTTACAAGAGCGATAAAAATTAAAATATTAAACATGTAATTTCCACAAGAGGGAACCAAATCCACAACCTGTCGCTCTTACAGTCTGCATGATTGAGCTCTCGCGCCATGACAGACCGCACGAAAATAACTATATATTATATATTCCTAACTGAAATTTCCCGATCGGCAATTGAACCCACAACCATCAAAGCAAAATGATCGAAAGCTATCACTGGCGCCACGCCACAACCAAATCAGAAAGTGAACAATAACTTACTATTCGTATTACCGTAAAAATCCACATCTTATGCTCGAGCAAAGAAATGAAAATATAAATTTAAGTAAATATTTCACCTACTCGAGTGGAGATCGAACCCACAACCAATCGGTTTTACAGTCACACTTCGTGCCGCTGCGCCACGACTGGCATCTATGAACTATAACGATTTAAATCCAAAATAGTTTTCCAGATTGGTAAAAGGGAACCTCGAATCCGTAAAAGGCGACATTGACGTTGATTGATAGCATTGCTCCTGGGAAATTAACACAATGGATTCGACAAAAACAGATCTTACTTATATACTTGATCGATACACGACCAAAATGGACTGCGGTTCTGTCGTAATTAATGGTTTTCCGGACGAAGTCAACTGTGAAATTGAGATAAATTTATTATTTATTATAAATTTAATAATATTTTTTTGTATTTATAATTCGATATACCACACCCAGAACGAGTGTGGTTATGTTATGTACATGTAAAAATATACTTATGTATATTAATTTTGCTGTGCATTTTACTTGTTAGTTGAGACTAGACTTTTTAAATTTGATTTTAACTCAAGTAAATATTTCTTTAAGTTTTGTAATTTTTAGAGTTCCGTGCCTTAAGAGGTAAAAACGGAACCCTTATGCGATCACGTTATTATCCGTTTGTCAATACCTTTTATCTTGAGATCGCGTGGACGTTTAAGCTGAAATTGACATCAGATATTTCGGTTTAGTGGGAATGTAGAGAGAACCTAACGACGAGACACTCTACTCTCCGCCCAATTTCCTTTAAATTGAGTGGTGGGTTGCGAAATACAAGCAACGCGGAGAAATTTTAATAAAATAATTATAATTTAACAGCCGCTACACAGCAAAAAAAATTAAATATTTGATTTTCAACTGCTATATTATGTAGAAATATATTCCTTTCGAACTAGCACCCTATCGGATACTATCAAGTATTCCGAACATTATCAATACTCGCTCGGGCAAAATCTATTTTCTCTTGCACCTGCTAAATCCTAAAAGTCTACTATAAATTCTATTTTTCGGTGTCTTATCCATTTTTAGTTCTAACGTATTTGTCTTCGTCTTAAAATACGAGTATATCACGTTTACGTTACTCGATTTTGTATATTATATTTTAAAATCTTACTTATTTATAAGTACAGTTTAAAAATTAAATAACACGCGAATAAAGCCGATTTGAGGTTGTTGTGGCGCAGTGGCATAGACATGTGACTGTAGATAATAAATAATAATAATAATAATAAAGAGGTGTGGTCGTGAGGCCCGAGACACGAGGTGTGACTGTAAAACCGACTGGTTGTGGGTTCGATCCCCACTCGAGGAGATGAAAATATTTACTTAAATTTATATTTCCATTTCTTCGCTGTGGTGTCGAGGTTAAGCGCGGCGTTGAGTTCTGCCACTCAACACGCAATGCCTCCAGAATCCGGCAGAAAGTGGGGAACGGAGTGTCTTAACACTAGGTTCCCTCTGCCTACCCTGCTGTGTGCGGGATACAGCGTGAAGCTAATTTAATTTAATTATTTTTTTTAATAATAAAGAGCTTAATTTCAACCACAACATTAAGAAAGTATGTACAATAAGTGAAGCCGTTTGAACATTAACATGTTGTGGGTTGCTGGTGCCTGTGATAGGTACGAAACCCGTGTTACAGGTCACCGGGTCATATCAGGATAAGTTTGAGACTTATTACTAGTTTAATGGTTTTTCTAAAAAATAAAATTAAATTAAATAATGACGACATGATGTGTGTATAGATGTGACAGTTGTGGGTTCTATTCCCACTCGGGGGTATAAAAAGCGCTGCGTAGAGTTCTACCGCTCAAAACGCAATTCAGCGGAAAATGGGGTGACTATGTGAGTGATAAAGCGTAAAGCTAAAAAACATAAAGCCTTAAACTTTTAATCCGATAGATTTAGTTTCAGTTCGCAGTCAGGGGAATGAACTTTTGTTATTTCCTCGCTCTGGTAACAAGACAAAGCACGGCATTGAGTTCCCCCAGTAAACATGCAATGTCTCGAAGTTTGGCCCAAAAAAAAGGAAACGTATATTTAATCACTAAGTTCCCTCTAGGCTCCCTCTGGGTACCCTACTTTATTATGCGGGTACAGCGTGACGCTAGAAACCAATGCAATGAAGGCATTGTGGCGAATATCCAAAGTATTTAACTATCACCGTGACTAGTGCTAGTTCATTTCCCATCGGAGGTACGTCTAAATGAAATTTGTTTTATTTTCTTTAAAATTATTTCTAATGCAATCAATTATTATTAGTAATTTACTTTGTAACAGTTTGGTAGTTAAAGTATCTCGCGTTTTTATACCTCTTTATACCTTTAAATAACATGTTTGTTTTCTTTTTTTAGAAGATATACTTATGTATAGAACGATATTAAATAAAATCATACCATAAATCTACTGGTTGATTTAAAAGGAAATCTTTAAGTAACTTTGTAAACTTCCTCTAATCTTATCGGCGCTTGGCAAATATAAACTAAAGCATTTGATCCAGTCCGCGAAACTTTATAATACTTTTAATGCTTATTTATATTTATTTACTGTTTACTAAATAAAATTATTAAGAAAAAATATTGATAATATTTAGTGACGGAGACGATATAAACTAATAATATATATTATTATATATTTATTATTTCCTTTCACCCGGTTTGTCGGTTAGAGAAAGTGCGGTGTTGAGTTCCGCAACTCAACACTCAATGCCTCAAGAATTGTTAAAAGATATATTATAATTTATAATTCGAAATTATTGTTTCTACATATCTAATTTATGTTAATAACTGTAACTTTACACTTTTGTACTTTACATTGAGGACGTCGTGGCCCAGCGGCAAGCATGTGACTGCTAACGCGACGGTTACAGGATCTAGTTCCACTCGTAGGAATAAAATATTTTACTTAATTTATCTAATATTCGTCCTTGGTAACTAAACACTAGTAACTATTATAAAAAAACTTTACTCTCATTTTGGACATATTGGGTGTTGGGGTACGGAAACCCATCACCGCTCTTACCTCAAATTGCATGCATGCATTTCGTGGCACCATAGTGGCGCAATAGGACAGCGTCTGACTACAAATGGTTGTGGGTTCAATCGCTACTCGGAGGACTGTTACTTTTTTTATTTCATCGCTCTCGTACCCATAAAGGAGTGAAACGAAAAGCGGAGAACAGATATGATTAGATCCCAGTCTTTCCTGCTATATGGAGAACAAAACGTGAGGTTATAAAAAACTCAATAAGACAACCTAGTTATCGATCAGTTCATTTTAGACACCCTCAAAACAATATGTATGACAAAGATAAAGAACACTATTTTGAAAAAGAAAAAAACAACCAAACATAAAGCAGATCCATGCTTTTTCCCGTACCGGGAATGTAGGTATTGCTAAAACCGAGAATATCTCGGTAATTGGCTGATGACGATAGTGCGTTGGTTGGCGAAACTCAACGCTGGGCTTTGTCTTATCACCAGAGCGAGCGAGAACATAAAATAAATAATTTCTCTAATAGAAATCAACGCTTAGATTTCGCCACAATTCTCTAAAAATCTAAAAAAAAACAATCGAATAACATTTAAAGAAAATCACGTATAATTATAACAAATATTGCAAGCAAGCGCAATCAGCACTGGGCGCGAGTATGCTACCCTTACCAAACCAACTAAACGAGTATTGCCTTGAAGATTAATGATAGAAGGCGTCGACCGACCTGTGACGAATAACTTAGAAAACTAGTGACCAAATATTTTTTTTTTGTTTATACATATGTCTAAATACTAAATTCCATTTGCCTACCTTACTATATACGGTACAGCGTAACTAAAAAAGCATGACCTTAAAAAAAGCAACTCCGCGCTTTTAATTCTTGCATTACGGGATAGGCAACTGGAATCCTGTGTTTACACTCGCCATTTACCACGTACTGTCCAATTACCGAAACATTATCAGTAGAGTGGCGAAACTTAACGCTGCCCTTTGTTGTGTTATCAGAGCGAGAAAATAATACAGGTTATTCCACATTGCGCCACGACGGCCTGAAAATCTAGAATAAAAAACAATCAAACAACATCATATAAAGAAAATCACGAATCATAACAAATATTGCTTCAAGCGCACTCGGCACTGTGAGTGAGCACTGAGCTACACTTACCATTTGGCAACTAAACGAGTATTGTCTCGAAGACTAATGATGGATGCCGTCGACCGACTTATGACGAATAACTTTGAAGAGTAGTGACCAAATAATAAAATATTTTTTGTTTATGAAATATAGAACAAAAAATATTTGATTATTTGGTGACTTGGAGGCCAGCAGTGGCGTAGGGGCACGAGCGTGTGTCACACGCGACAGGTTGTGAGTGCGATTCCCACTCGAGGAACTGTAATATTTACTATTTCCATTTCCTTGCTCGCCACAGTGTTCTATCACTCAACAAGCAATGCTTCCAGAATTCAGCGGAAAGTGGAGAACGGAATGTCGTAACACTAGGTTCTTTCTGCTTATCCTGCAATATACGAGACTAGTGGGCACGCGCAGTTTCGCCCGCTTATTTGCACCCTTAGGGGTGGATTCTAAAAAGACCACGAAACCTGTTCAATAAAATATTTTTGACAGTTTGAATTTAATTTTTTATAAAAATCGGTGGCAATTGAAAGACTTTTCCATATAAATTTCAACCCCTTATTTGAACCCTTAGGAGGTGAATTTTAAAAAACCATGAAATACGTGTTCAATGAAATATTTTTATGAGTCTGAATTTTAAAAATCAGTGCCGATTTTAAAAAAATCCATACAAACTTTCAACCCCTATTTCATACTTTTAGGGTTAAAATTTTTCAAAATTCCTTCTTAGGGGATGTCCAGATCATAATAAACATGTGTCCAAATTTCACGTTTCTACTCACAGCGGTTACGGCTGTGCGTGCGTCTTACCTCAGTCAGTCAGGTACATATCCTTTTATATATATAGATATTGCGTTAAAGTTATAAAAAGATTTTTTTTTTGTTAGTAGGAGTAGACCTGATGTTAAAAAACACAACATTTTTACGACAATGTGTGCCACAGCGAGGAAAAGTAAATATGTAAATAATTAATTACACTAACATGGGATTGAACCTACAACCTTTGTGTTTACTTTATGTGGAACTATGATGACTTAATTTTGTAGCTTATAAATTCATTTCTTTATATAATAAAATTTGATATAACCTTATCCCGTACATCAAGATACTTGACTTTTATATATAAGAGTATGTAGGCACTAAACAAATATTATGAAGATGAGATCATACTAAGTTGTCTGCAAAGTTTCAAAAAGCGAAATTTTCAAGCTTGAAAGTCTAAGAAGTTTTCAGTCCTGCAAATTGATTCGTTCCTCAGTGTCGAATACACTCTTAGAATTCATATAAAAAGAAAATATTATCGTTAAAAAGTATGTAAATAGTAGTGATTTCTTAAAATTTTATTTTTGGTGGACTTTTTTTAGAACTTTCAGAGGCTGTTTAACTTTTAGATGCTTTCAATTTCAGGACTAAGTGTAAATGTTTTTCTTTTAAATACGTTCTTCATCCTCGGCTATACTAGGTCTAGGTGGCTAACCTTGAAATAGATAATCATTTAAATAAAATTATCTTAAATAAATGAATGATTTCATAGTTACATATAGCTGTGGGTTCGATTCCATAATAAACGATGAATGATTAATTAATATTTAAATTATTTTCGTTTCCTCGTCCTGGTAGATAAAGCGCGGCGTTGAGTTCCGACACTTAACACGCTATATTTCGAAAACGGCAAGTGAGGAACGGCGAGTCTTTATCTTACCTCATTTAGAACTACTATATTCATTTTTTATCTTAAAATAATATAAAAAATTAAAATAAAAACACAATTCAATTAAAAGGCCATATTGATATTACATTTTATGCGTGAACGAACCCTTCATAACTTCCACTTTGTACGCGACGAGAACTTTGTAGAACTTGCTCCGAGTTTTTCTTAAAGCTTCGTCGTATTCTTACAAGATGTTAGAAATATAATTTATATCTATTAATATATAATTGCCGTCTGTATATTATTAATGCTTCATACAAATTACATATAAATAGCGTAGTTAAGCGCCGTCCTGTTGCAAGAAGCCAGCATGCAATTTTAAATACAACGGTTGTGGGTTCGATTTCTAGTGGGAGATTGAAAGATTTTTGTTTCTCTCTTTCTCTAGTAACGTCTACCCTGTTGTCTATGGCAAATACAGCGTAGTTGAAAAGTATTAGACTACGATGATTGTGAGTTCGATTTCTACTATAGTAAGTAAGAATATTGTGAAAGGAAACGACAACTTTCAACTTTCGGTTTTACACAATGTCACTCTATACAATAGAATGGTACCCAGTCACCAAGAAAAATCTGTTACCGACGCACCACTAAATTTCCGAGACATAGTGTGTTTATTTGATTGGCGAAACTAAACGCCGCGTTACCTACCAGAGTGGAGAAATAAAATTTTTAAATTATATGGCGAACAAAAGAATACAAAATATTAAAATATTACATAGTGTTGTATCTTAAACAGAAAATTCTATAGAAATACGAATATACTAACACTCGCACTTTATAAGGCTCATTTCAAACTATCTAATCTAAACATTTCTTTTTGAAACAGTCGTAAAGCAACAAATATATATTTTTAAACATTTTAAAAGTGTTATTCCACACTTAGGAAAGAAAAATACAAATTTAGAAAACGTATAAAATATTTAACGTAGCGGAACTCGAACCCGCGCCTCCTGGAAACCGACCAGGTGCTCTGACCACTCAGCTATACGTTCTCATCAAGCTACGTCGAAATTTTTATACGCTTGTTACAACTTATTTATGTTGTTAGAATCTCCTTAAGGAAATTTTTACAAATTTCCACTACTCATAGATAATTACTAAGAATTATCGTCTGGCAAGAGAGAATGCTATTTATTAAATATTTTTTTAACATTTTTAAAATGTTATTCCACACTTAGAACAGAAAAATACTTATTAGGAGGTCCGAGTCCCGGTACGTTCAAATTTTTATACGTTTTCTAAATAAATATTCAACAAATATTAAAATTAATTTTCTATATTACATATAAAATTAAATATACTTAATTAACTTATATAATTTATTAAAAAAATATTATAAAAGTGTAAATATTATTATTGAATATGATAATATTGATAGTGTACTTAAAGCCTAACAACTAAGTGGCTGTACGGCGGAACGCGAGCACGTATGCCAATATTCTAAAAGCATGTTCATACATTCAACACGAGTTTACGTGAAGGATACAATAAAAACTTATAAATAAGTACATTTATTTGTTTTACTTCTTTTTGTTAATATTTTGAAGAAGGCAGAGGGAACCTAGTGTTAAGACACTCCGTTCCCCATTTTCTGCCGAATTCTGAATGCATTGCGTGTTGAGTGGCAGAACTCAACGCCGCGCCTACCCTCGACACCAGAACGAAGAAATGGAAATATAAATTTAAGTAAATATTTCATCTCCTCGATCGGTTTTACAGTCACACCTCGTGCCGCTGCGCCACGACAGGCCTCAATTACATTTTTTTAATTATTAAATTATTTCTATAGCTAGGCCACGTCTGTACTTAAAGGTTAAGTTAATTACAAAAACATCATTACAAAAATACTATAAATTTTTGATCCACTATATTAATTTTCATTTGGTTTGGTTTCTTATCCAGTAAATTTACTGGGGAGAATGTTTAATATATTTAATTAGTAGATGTACATAAAGCATATTAAAGTTTATAGTATAAACAAAAATAAAAAATAAAACATTACATTTTATAAATTTTTTTTTCGCATACATTTCTAAAGTAAGATAATTCATGTATGAGTAATATCTTTAAAAATGTTTTAAATATATCGTGCTCTCACTTTGTCTTTTTTTACGTGTCATATTTTGAAAGTAGTTGAGGCCGTCTTGGTGCAGTGGCAAAAAGCGTGTGACTATAAGTAGGTTTTCGATTCACTTCCCTCCCTCTAGAGGCAATGAATTATTATTTACTACCATTTACATGTTACTTAGTTTCACGCTGTATCCCTAGCGGGATAGTCAGAAAGAACGGAGCGGAACCTCTTTCACCTCGTTCACTGTCATCAACCTCTTCATATATACCCTCCGAGGGGTCCTCATGCTTTTTACATGACCTTCCCCCAATATCTATGATACTGTATTTTCGAAAGCCAACTGAGATCTCCACCTGCTTCTCTTACCACTCCCTTTTCCTTCATAAATCTTTTTTGCCGTTATTTCATAACTAATCATCATAATTATTATTTATTAGTATTTTCATTTTCTCGCTCTGGCACCACGGCAAAAGTCCGGCGTTGATTTCCACCACTCAACACGCAATGCCTCGAAAAATTCGTCAGAAAGTGGTGAACGGAGTGTCTTAACACTAAGTTCCCTTTGCCTACTCTGCTATTTAGGGGACTCAAGCCGACAAACTTGTGAAAGCAGAAAATTGTAAAAATCTTCCTACATAGATGCTAACAACAAAAAATAAAGTGAAACAAGCGTTTAGGTAATTCAATGTATCCTCGATAAGAACATATGGCTTAATTGGCTAATTCTCTTGGGTGTTTTCCAAGAGGTTCTAGTTTGAATCTTGCTGTTTTCATACGTTTCTTAAAATTTTACTTTTAAGTCTTAATAACACTTTTACAAAAAATGGATTTTTTTGTTTAGCTTATCACATAGTGCCGTTTTGGCATTAAATCTTCTACCAAAACAACAAAAAATAGTCTACTCAAAACATATATATATTCATATATATTTCTATATATATTTTTATTTTGAGTAGACTATTTTTGTATACTTACAAAAAAAAGTTACTATAATTCAAAAAATTCAATATTCTTGCAAAGCAATCCCTACAATTGTATGAATTGGGATTACAGTACTGTCTTTGTTCTGTGCCATTGGGAATTTTGTACAGAACTAATAATAGAAGGAAATCTTGGCTCGACAACCCCGCATTAGGCCGTCGCTAAAGGAATATCTCCAAAGTTTTTCCATTTATGCCTTTTGTTCATAAAGAATTAAGATAGATGATTTTTCTTGGGTGCCACGAGTAGGAGTACTTGTGATTAGATTGATTTGTCTCAAGGCTTAAATGATAAATAAAAGTTAGGGGAGACGCATTTATCATTTTGTTTTGGATAAATGAAGAGGCCAGTCGTGGCGCAGCGGCACGAAGTGTGACTGTAAAATCGACTGGTTGTGGGTTCGATCCCCACTCGAGGAGATGAAATATTTACTTAAATTTATATTGCCATTTCTTCGCTCTGGTGTCGGCTAAGCGCAGCGCTGAGTTCTCCCACCCAATGCCTCCAGAATTCGGCAGAAAGTAGGGAACGGAGTGTCTTAACACTAGGTTTCCTCTGCCTAGCCTGCTGTGTGCGGTATACAGCGTGAAGCTAAAAAAACAAAAAAAAAATAAGTTTTTTTAAATAAAATACTGTGTATGTTCGGGGTGTAAGGTTAACCTTATCTATTGGCTAATGTTAAGTTTATTCAAATGAGTTTTAATAATTCTTATCAAGTGACTGAAAAATACGAAACGTAACTCCATATTACTGCCACGGTTCTAGATGGTGCTTCAAAAAGAAACATTTTTAGTATAGGGTTTCTTTGTTTAAACGCGTAAATAACATATTGAAAATTCAAAATGTAAAAAAATATGAACCTAGTGGAACTCTGTTTTGTTAAATTTAGAGATCATAATAAGATTAACATTAAAACTATTGCTACTGCTTTCTTATCTAACGCCCATATAACGACTATCAATATATTTTTAATGTATATCTCCTATATTGCGGAACTGCATAAATACGCAATGCCTGCAGAATTCGGCGGAAAGTGGTGAACGGAGTGTCTTAACATTAGGTTCCCTGTGCCTACCCCGCTGTGTGCGGGATACAGCGTGAAGCTGATTTACTTTTAATTTTTTTTACATAAATACTACAATAATAACGAATGATGGCAAGTCGTGGTACAGGGGCATAAGCGTTTACTTAAGCGTATAGCGACATGTTGTTTCTCATTTTTAGTTTGTTTCTCACTTGCCGAAAAAAAATATTTTATATTTTTATTTCCTCGCTCCAGTAACAAGGCAAAGCGCGTCATTTAGTTTTAAAACTCAACTAGCAATGCCTCCAGAATGCGACAAAAAACGGGGAACAGAAGTGTATTAATGAAACTGAGTGCCTTAACACTAGGTTCCCTCTGCCTGCCCTTCTATGTGTCGGAGATAGCGTGGAACTAAAACAATTAATGGCGTTAAGATCCGCCTAACAATGTAATATTCTAAAATGGACTTAACATAGGAAACGGAGTATTACGGCACGGAGAAGTGTAACACTAGGTTTTTATTTGGCATGCCATATGCGTAAAGCTAAAGAAATTCATATCACAGTTTTATTTATATTATACACATTTGAACTTTGCAGACAAGTAACCTTACGGGATTCCATGTCAGCTGTCGTGAAGTTTCCCATTAGTGAAGACATCTTTCCTTTTCTAAGAGCGAGTTTTGTTTCCAACAAAAATAAGATAGAATGGCGTTAGCGTGCGATATATGGTAGTAGGTGTAAATTGAAATAAATATTTTTATTCTATGTTATATTTACAAATAGCAACTATAAAATCAAATTGATCTTATCATAATTTTCCAAATTTTTGATTTTTCTAAGGTGAGATTCTAATTTCTATAAGATTTACCACAAATATTTTTTTTTTGCTGCAATAACTGCAATTATTTAATTTAAAATTAAAGAAATGCAATTATTGTAATGTTGCTAATATATCTGTATACAATGGGCCTTTTGAACAAAGGAAATTTGAGATAATAACTATCTACAAGAGATCCAAAAAAGTGATTTTTTCATTCTGACTTTTCTTCCATCTTCTTTTCCCATATTCTTTCTTATCCAAATCCTAAGCACGATTTTACGCCTTAACAATAAAAAGTGTAGAAGCCATAAATTCTTCTCGTTCAAAATTGTATAAACATATAAGTTCAGTTCTACATTCAAAACAATGTTATTTCAAAAATACTTATTTAGAAAACGTATAAAAATTTGAACGTAGTGGGACTCGAATCCGCGCCTCCTGGAAACCGACCAGGCGCTCTGAGCACTAAGCCATTCCTGAGTATGGAATAACACTTTAAAAAATGTTTAAAAATGTTATTTCATTTTAGTTGTCTTCCATAAATCTGATGACTCTTCTTAACAGAAGAGTGCCTTCTAAGTCTTCTGTTGGATTGACACCTACAATATTATTATATTTCTAATTAAATATTTTCATTTTTACTTTTGATTTCTTACCTAATATTAATATTACTATAATGGGTCATAATCAGAAAAAGTGTACATTTTGAGTCTTTTCTTGTACCGCTACTTTGAATGCGTTTTAAAAATACAATTTTATAGATAAGTCAAATATTTTGACATTTTAGATATATTTATTTATTAATTTAAGCATTTTTGTATTATTTTAAATGTATTATGGCTAAAAATAGTATTTTTTGTTAGTTGCAAAAAACCCTTTCAAAAT
>DWQW01006964.1:0-15606 GCA_018249695.1 Heliconius erato demophoon | reverse complement strand
GTGTAACATTATCTCTTTTACCGTACAACCTCCTTCGTGTTTTCTCCATACAACGTGACATTGGCGAAGTGATATGTGCTCTACTGGCACGCTCGGAACGCCATAATCGAAGAACCAAACCAAACCATGATATTTTACAATAATTAAAATATTAATTATGTTATTATTTATTTTAAATTATAATACACAATGATTAAATATAATTATTATATATTTTTATAAATATATTTTATATCTGCGTGTTTTACCTACGGTATATTACGTCACTTAAATATTACTTGTGAACGGAACGTGTAATTAAAGAACTGAACTAAACTAAACTATTATTTATAAGATTGTATTTATCGTAAGCTATAAATTAAATAATGTTATAAATTATATTTATAATATTTTTTTATAAATTATTATTATTTTGAATTAATTATATTATTCACCTGCACATTTTAGTTCTGGTATGATCGTTACAATATGATCTTACAGATGTAACAATAATAAATTTTAACCGGACTAATCGCGTATATTTTGTCACTCATAAAATCTTTGAAGTCTCAAACCCACCATACCAGAGGGCAAGATACTATGCTCATTCTGCAGGGCAGTATGCGAGACAATTAAGAAATCGTTGGCGGTAGTTTGATATAATAATTATGTCAACTGATAGACGAATGCCACCTTAGTCTACTCGTGACCACGGACTACTGCAAAGTGTTCGAAACGTCGGGTTTCCAAAAATGTATAAAATTATAAAATTTACGCGATTAATCTGGTTACAATAGTTTCATTTAAAATGTGTAAAAATCGTGAAAATCAAAGAACTTATAATAATAAATTTTATTGTAAGAATATGACAGCAAATATGTTATAGGTATCATCTTGCTAATTAAATTGATAAATTGATTAGACTGTGCACGTTATTAATATATGTATGTATAATAAATACATTATTTCGACAAGATAAATTAGATTGAAAGATATAAACACTTGTATGATTTATATAGAAACTTAGGTACATTATAGAAAAAAATCGGTTAAGTGCGAGTCCGACTCGCCCTCCGAGGCTTCCGTATCAATTTCAGAATTCTAGGTTATGGGGAAGTACATTTTGTAAAAGTTGACAAACTAAAGTTTGCGGGCATATGCACTCATTTTATATGAAATGGACTATAAATATAATACTTTTTTAGAAAACGTATAAAAAATAACATAGCGGGATTTGAAGCCGCGCCACTTGGAAACCGCCCAAGCGCTCTGACCACTAAGCCATGTATTATCCTTTTTTACCATTTATGCCAACAACATAAATGAGTTGTATCAGCGTAGAAGAATTTCAACGTAGCCTGATGATAACGTAACTTTAGAAATGGCAAAAATACAGATATAGCTTTGTCATGACTTTTTAATGAAATACTAATCAATTTATTCTTCTATTGATATTGTAAGTTCTTACTTCGTGCCAAATTTCATGACTGTACGTCCACGAGAAATAACCAATAGATTTTAGTTTCATACTAAAAGTATTAAATAATTATAAGTATTGATTTTTTTCTGCACTCGTTGGGACATTATTTCAGTATTATAGCTCAAGCGGCGGTCTTAGGAGAAAGTTCTTGATAGAAGGACAGACGGAAAAGAAAGTGATCCTATAAGAGTTCCATTTTTAACTTTGGAGGTACATAACCCTAAAAACATTAATTGTAAAAGCATTTTCGAATAAATTATTATGAAGCTATTTGATATATAACAAGGTATACATATTTAAACCTGTAAAGGCTTTTAAATTTTCTTTCTAATGAAAAAGATAAGAAAATGTTATTGTTTGTATGTTATTTTTTGAAGAATATGGAAAACATTCTGTTAACTATTCAGTTTATAAATTTCAACACCTTAATTCAAAATGTTCAAATGTATTTTGAGTAAATCATAATATTTAATGTTTGAATTCGAGCTCTATATTTTATCAAAATATTATTTTAGTAAAAAATATTAGTCGCGATGTAATACGATAGTGACATATTGTTACTAAGTCTCGATTACTTAAATTTCATTTGAAAATGTATATTTTGCTTTACAATGTTTATTTTATACGATACAACAATTGACACAATTATTATGTTGCTTACAAGTGTAAAAGCTTTTTAACATTTTTAATGTGTTATTTCACACTTAAGAAAGAAAAATATTTATTAAAAAAACGTATTCAAATTTAAGAGTGCACGGTTTCCAAAGAGGCGCGGCTTCAAATCCCTCTACGTTCAAATTTGTTTACCTTTTGTTTTAATAAGTATAACAAAAAATTTTGAATGAAATTAAAAAATATAAAAAGTAAAAAAAAATATTTGTAAAAACAAAAACCCCGACTGCATAAAACTAAAAAGAAAATAAATAAGCCCAATAGTTTATTAGGATTAACAGTTGGATTCGGATTCGAAACGAAAAATTATTTTTTCACTAAGTCCAATAGCGTCCCACAGCCGCCATGGTTGTTTTTATTTAACGTCACCTGTCTAAGAACACTTAGGCTGCTAATACAAATATAAAGATACCTCAATTGTGTAAATCCGTTCAGCGGTTCTGGAGATACGAGGTAATAAAGAATATTACATACATACAAGATACGCGCGAAAAACATAACCCTTCCTTAGCAGTCGGGAAAAAGATGCTCGCTCGCTTCGCTCGCTGTAAATATAAATAAGAAAGCTTTTTAAAAGTCAACGATATATATTTTTTATATTTTGAAATTTTTGATAGAACTTTCAATATCGTGCACGAAAAATAAATACGATTTCCTTTTTTTGAGATGTATGATTGTAAGATGCATTTTTTTTACTTTTAGCACTGTGTTGTCTGGTCGTCCGTCTTTCAAAATCTTTTTTCTTAAAAAAAAAATGTTATATTATAATTTTATATTATATTTTTTTTTATGTTAGAAATATCTGCTTTTCAAATTTCAATTTTTCCTTGTTTATCTACGGAAAGTATTTATAGACATTTGCGAATTTAATACAAAATACAGTAAAATCGATGTGTATGCATCCTGTAATTGTGTTGACTTAGACCATAATTTTTTTTCTATGCGACGGAGCGTACCGTACACCTGAATATTTGACATTGGTTTCAGCTTGATACTTCCACTATGTTGATATAATAAAAATCTGGGCAAGCGTAAAGACATTCAACGTCATATCGGCAAAGTGATTAGTGCACAACCGACACACTGAATGCGGACAGGTGAACCACAAAGTGACTGTATAAAGGTTTCGTTTTTTATTTTAAGGTACAGAACCCTAAAAATAAGGCTAGTTATTGAAATTACTTCACGCTGTATCCCGCACAGCAGGGTCGGCAGAGGGAACCTAGTGTTAGGTGCTACTCCGTTCCCCACTTTCTGCCGAATTCTGGAGGCATTGCGTGTTGAGTGGCAGAACTCAACGCCGCGCTTAGCCTCGACACCAGAGCGAAGAAATGGAAATATAAATTTAAGTACATATTTCATCTCCTCGAGTGTGGATCGAACCCACAATCAGTCTCTTTTATAGTCAAACTTCGCGCCGCTGCGCCACTACTGGCCTCAATTGAAATTACTGTAATACCTATTATAAAAATATTAGGGTATTACAGTAATTTCAATAATTAGCCAAAATATTAATGAAACTTTACCTACGTGATCGCCTCAACCTGTTCTGATTGGCGAAAATAAAATTATATTTCAAAACCAGTTTCGTTCGAATTTTATTCACGTCCCTAATACTGACCAAACATATTTGATTTTTAGTCAAAATAAATCGTGTTTCAATGAGCCCGATGAGTGCTGTAATGTGTTTCATTGATAAAATAAATATGAAAGTTATTTTTACTGTTGCTTTTTCTATCATTAGTCTGGTAGACTCGGAAAATAAAAAAAGTTCTTGCTCTAATTTATCTAATAATCATTTTGTGGAAAATTAGAGATATCTCTAAAATGAGTGATGTATTTTTATATATTTTTCAATGTAAGTACATTATTTTCTTCAATCAAAAAAAAATAATGATAGAAAAAGCAACAGTAAAAATAACTTTCATATTTATACTCGGAAAATAAAAATAAAAAACCTCTAAGTCCACTTGTATCACAAGACAATAATTAATCTTTTGTAAGTTTACACCTTTTAGTTTAGTATGCGGCCTAAGATCACTTATAATTTATTTCATCATAAATTATTTCTCTTTAAAGTTCGATGTATTTTTAATAAAAAATCATAAGTTTTTTTTGGTTATTTTACCGTTATTTTCTTATAAAGAAGTGAACGTTTCAGGCCAAAAAGTTTTTATTTTTGTATTCTAAATGAAAAAAAGAGTCGTATTATATAATTATTATAACAAAATAAAATTCTCATTTCCAGTTTTGCATCTGTACTAATTTAATTTTTGTATTCTATATATACCTAAATGAAAAAAAGAGTCAGATAATACAATTATTTAAAAAAAAAAAACGTTTTCAATTTTGCATCTGTTCGAACAATCAGCGGCACGCTTGCGGCTTTGCCTGCTGGAATCTCTTTCATGTTTTAGTAATATTATTATTGAAAAGTAAATTTTCAAATGTTTAAAAACGTTAAATATTAAGGGAAGTATACCAAAGTACAATAGTGAAAAGTGTATTTTAATTGGTTTAGCCATTTTTCATATTAGTTACAATTTTATTATATGTAAATTCAGGAAAGACAAAGAACTGAGAACGTATATCAATATTATACAATTATATACTCTTTTTTTTGTTCTCTTCTCTTCTACTCTTATCTTTTCACACATGTCATCATTGTTCTGTCTCTCTTATATTTGATTAGATCTTTCTTCATTCATCATCATCATCATATCAGCACTTCCTCTCTACTTCCCCAAAAATACCCACGCCGATTGGATCTTTTCTTCACTATTATCTTTATATTTCAGAGGTCAACTAAGTTTTTTTCTACCTCTCTTATCATTCATTCTAGACTTATAAATATTTTTACTAATATTTAACAGAATAATACTCAAAACAACATTTGCCATTTTAAAAGGAACCTTTTCTATTTTTTTTTATTCAAATTTAAACATCATACCCTACTAAATAAAAAATTACATCAATATGTCACTGTACTACTAACTCATAGGGTATGTATTCAATATGCATTGAATTATAGATTCATAAATCTGGGCATATTGCAACGAAGACTACGAGTCGTGTTGACGTGTGAAACTGTGTACTCCGAAATTGGGTCCACTGAAGCTTGGTAACCTACGATGGGAAGCTATATTCCTCTATTAAAATTTTTATTATATTTTTTTTATCAGCTTCACGCTGTATCCCGCACACAGCAGGGTAGGCAGAGGGAACCTAGTGTTAAGACACTCCGTTCCCCACTTTTTGCCGAATTTTGAAGGCATTGCGTATTGAGTGGCAGAACTCAACGCCGCGATTAACCTCG
Source organism: Heliconius erato demophoon (assembly GCA_018249695.1). Classification (NCBI taxonomy): domain Eukaryota; kingdom Metazoa; phylum Arthropoda; class Insecta; order Lepidoptera; family Nymphalidae; genus Heliconius; species Heliconius erato. Next base: position 10,159 of record DWQW01006964.1, on the reverse strand, counting down.
ACATCAGAGCGAAGAAATGGAAATATAAATTTAAGTAAATATTTCATCTCCTCGAGAGGGGATCGAACCCACAACCAGACGATTTACAGTCACACTTTGTGCCACTGCGCCAAATATGCTTATTTACTGTGAAGTACTGAGCTGTGCCCCAGCGCCACGACTGAGGCCAGTCGTGGCGCAGGGCCACAAATTGTGACTGTAAAATCGGCTGGTTGCGGGTTTGATCCCCACTCGAGGAAGTGAAATATTTATTTAGATTTCTGCGCTCTAGTGTAGAGACTAAGTGTGGCGTTGAACTCAGCGGAAAGTGGCCAACGGAGTCTCCTTAGCACTAGGTTCCCTCTGCCTACCCTGCTGTGTGCGGGAGACAGGAAATGTGTAAATATCCATTTTTGTTATAAAATGAGTCAACAAAGTTAAAATAAAACATTTTAATATTCTACATTACAGTTATTCTGCAATTTACATGTATATTTGCCCATGCGAAACGTTAACAGGCTTATACTTATATGTTTCAGTATTTGCTGTGCGCATGGATGACTTTAAATATATAAATATCTTGGGACATTTAAATTTACACCAGGCATGTATTTTGTACTGCTAAAACGTTAAAAAAATAAAATATATTTCATGTTTATTTATAAATATATATGTAATATAAATAACAATTAATACATATTAGAGGCCAGTCTTGGCGCAGTGGCACAAAGTGTGACTGTAAATCGTCTGGTTGTGGGTTCGATCCCCTCTCGAGGAGATGAAATATTTACTTAAATTTATATTTCCATTTCTTCGCTTTGGTGTCGAGGCAAAGCGCGGCGTTGAGTCCTGCCACTCAACACGCAATGCCTCCAAATTTCGGCTGAAACTGGGAACAGAGTGTCTTAACATTAGGTTTCCTTTGCCTACCCTGCTGTATGCGGTATACAGCGTGAAGCTGATTTATTTATTTTTTAATACCTATCAACATAAGAAAGTCTTGGCTCGAATGAGAAGTACCTACCTATAACTGCGCTTTAGAAGTAGTGAGTTTAATATAACATTCCCTAAGAAGATTTTTTGTTACTTATACTCTACTGAAATATTCCATAAAGATAAAACCCCTATTTGGTATGCCGAATATCATCGATATTCAATTTGAAGTCAGATCATACAGCAATATCGGATGCTAAATCAAATGAAGTGAAGAAAATCGGAAATAGACAATCTGTTCCCGCGAATGCGCCAGAAAGTCGTACTAAAAGCTACATGACATATCTCTTTAATAGCGTCATGCTGTATCTTGCACACAGTAACTTAGTGTTGATACACTCCGTTCTCCATTTTCGGCCAAATTTTGGATACATTGCGTATTGAGTAGGGGAACGCAACGCCGCGCTTTACCTATTAATTTATTAAAATATTTCATTTCCTCGAATGGGAATCGAACTCACAACCTGTGATATGCTTGTGCCCTTTCGCCTCAACTGGCTTCTACATGACAAGTTATTAAACTTATTACAGCTAAAAGCGGCATTAACCGCTTTTAGCATTCCCGAAGGAGTTACGTTCGTTAGTAACTTAGTGTTTGCTTATAAAGTTCACTTCAGTTTATATTGCTTATAGTTACAAAAATACTCTCTTGAAGAACTCCTATCTCACTTAGAATTCTAACGAATCGTCTCGCCAGCAGATTTGACGAGTTCCAGCCGCCAGAGAAAGGCTTCTGGCTTCAGGCTTCTATCAGGCTACAGCACCGTCGACCACATTCATATTGCTCGGTAGATAGGACAGAAAACTGAGGAGTACTAATCTACCGCTGTGTATGGCTTTTGTGGACTAAGCCTTTGATTCTATCGAGACCTGGGCAATTCTGGGCAAATATTTAATTTAATTTTTACATGACAGGGCCGATATACGTGGATAATACACCTCTCGAAGTTGTTCGAGAAGATAAACCTACTACTACCTAGGGAAAACTATTCAGCTTGGTAAAAACAACTTTGAGAGAGAGGCTGATCGAAAAATTCAGCTAGGTAGGGCAGCGTTTGGCAGACTGCGTCAAATGTTTTCTTCGCCCATTCCGCAAAGTCTCAAGATAAGTCCTAAAAAGTGCGTTTTGCAAGTCATGACCTACTGTGCTGAAACGTAGATAATAACCAAAAAGGTCTAGTACAAAAATTTTAAGCCAAGCTCGCGCCATAGCACGCAACGTGCTATGGCGCGAGCGCGGAGTGTATTTGAAAGATAAAATCAGAAATTAGATTATGTTAGAAACCGAATGGGCTGATTTAATTGATAGTTAAAAAATTGATTTGATTACTTTAAACTTCACTGAGAAAACAATTTCACGCTTGATCTCGCATAGTAGGGAAAAAAAATTGCGCCTAGATAGTGTTTCGGTTTTCGCCTGAATTTAAGATATTACGTGTGGAGTGAACTCTACGCCGCGTCTTATATTAATAGATCGGGGTAAAGACAATATTTTCCCCGATTTCGAACTCAAAACCATCATATTTGTAATCAGACAGTCTTTATTCCTCGTGATAACCTCTTTAAAAAAAAGATGTTCATTTCCCGTTAGCTTATTATGGCTTTTGGTATTCCCTGAGGAGCGTAATGTTCATTAGTATCTTGATGTTTGCTCATTAAGCTAGCTTGCTTAATATGCAAGTAGTCAATTTATATTACATGTACTTACAAGAAAACAAGATATGTATGTACATTATACATAACTTTACGGAAGTTTAAGTTGTAAGAAATTATATATAATTTTTTTTTATAGCTTCACGCTGTATCCCACACACAGCAGGGTAGGCAGAGGGAACCTAGTGTTAAGACACTCAGTTCCCCACTTTCTGCTGAATTCTGGAGGCATTGCGTGTTGAGTGGCAGAACTCAAAGCTGCGCTTAACCTCGACACCAGAGCGAAGAAATGAAAATATAAATTTAAATAAATATTTCATCTCCTTGAGTGGGGGTCGAACCCACAACTAGTCGGTTTTACAGTCACACTTCGTGCCGCTACGCCACGACTGGCCTCTATATTTTTATTTCTTTATTACAATTTGATATTATTAGCAGTAACAATTTAATTAACATATATATATTAAATAACACGTAAATATTAAGTTTCTAATACAGCTAAATAACTGTTTGTGTTTATTGAAAGTTTGCAGCCAATCTATCAAAGGAATAAAACGTCCTACACAATTTCAAGCTCACCTTTTCATCCTCTCGATTTGAAATTAATTTTAAAATGCCCACCCCTTCAAAACCATAACTCTTGTAACTTTCAAATATCAGTTCTTAGTAGTATAATCTCTTCGTTATTAAACTTTACCAAAGGCTATTTAGAAAAATAACTAAGATAAATAAAATAGAATTTCATATTTAATTTATGGATCATTTTAAAGTTATTACAATTTAATTTATTTCAAAACATAAATATTTTATCCATTTTTTTTAAATAGAATTAATAATTATGATAGGCATTTGTGTCAAATGAAATCACATAATAATCAGTTACCATCACGCTGCATCCCGCACACAGCAGGATAGACAGAGGGTACCTAGTGTTAAGACACTCTGAAGATATATATATAGCGCAGCGATCAAGTTGCAACATTCTTATTCGTTCTACCCTACAACTTATTTGTTAGCGATCGTATAAAAGGACCCGCACGGGCGGTCGTTCTCCGACACACACATTTATATATATATATATATATATATATATATATATATATATATATATATATATATATATATATATATATATGTATGTATAACTATAAACTTTATACCACAAAATTATATTAAAATGCCTATATGAAATTAGGCTATAGCCCATATGGAAATTAAATGTCAAAACTATAGCACATGCCTGTCGCACGTCACCGCTTTATCACAGAACGTGAAGTGTACCGACAGAATTGTTGGTTAGTGAGGATTTCCAATTCATTCCACTTCTGAACTTTCATAATTTCAATGTACTGCTTGTGGTCTTCTTATGATTTCGAGGTTTCATTTAAATTTGAGGCCAGCCGTGGCGTAATTTCTTCTCTCTGGTTTCGAGGCAAAGCGCGGCGTTGAGTTCCGCCACTCACAATCTTCTTTCTTCAGTCTTAACACTTGGTTCCCTTTGCTTGCCCTGCTGTGTACAAGATTCAGCGTAAAGCTTAGAGTTATTGTAACATATTCTTCGTACCAGACCGAAAGACCCATGGAGAGTAATTACGTAATCCGTAAGTTATTTAAGAGAATATAAGTGAAAACTACAGGATATATTTATATACATATATTTAAAAAAAATTGATTTATACATTTATTCAAATTGCTACGCTTTTTCTTTTGTCAAGTCTACGGTACTTGTACATTTTTAACAAAAAAGCAACGTGTGATAGATAATATATTCATATTTTTTTGGGGTTTCGTTATGAATATTTTGTGAACAAATACTTCTTTATTCACAGTCTTCTCAACATAATTTTAGCAACAGGTTATCGTCAACTTGTTTAATAGAATATAAAAATAAAACGTTATCTCTAGAATAGCTTATAAAATCAAATACGTATATTACGAAAGGTTCGATAATTCAGTAAAAAAGTACCCAAGGAAACTGGTAGGAAATAATTTCATTTTCTTCTGTGGATCAACAGAGCATAATACATTTTCAATATATTGAAACAAAATATTTGTATAGAGACCGGTCGTGGCGCAGCGGCACGAGGTGTGGCTGCAAAACCGACTGGTTGTGGGTTCGATCCCCACTCGAGGAGATGAAATATTTACTTAAATTTATATTTCCATTTCTTCGCTCTGGTGCCGAGGTTAAGCGCGGCGTTGAGTTCTGCCACTCAACACGCAATGCCTCCAGAATTCGGCAGAAAGTGGGGAACGGAGTGTCTTAACACTAGGTACCCTCTGCCTACCCTGCTGTGTGCGGGATATAGCGTGAAGCTAATTTAATTTAATTTAATTTTTTTTTTAATAAAGCAGCAGCTTCCGCTCTTTCTCGCACACGGCAGAGTAGACAGGTGGATATGATTAAAGTGATTTTTTTAAAATATTATTATTATTATTTTTAATATTAAAAACAATTAAAAAAATAATTAGGTGCCACAGTAACCTTATTTTGTGGAACCTAAAGTCATAAGTGTAGCATTTCCTAATGATTAATGACATAGTCGTAAGCGTATGTAAGCTCCATTACATATACGAAACTTTAGCCAGGATCGTGTCTGGTTCCCATTAAGTTTGTATGTAAGTATAATTTCACGAAAATGTTGTGGAATTATTATCATTTAATATGAACTTGGCTGTTTTTACAGAAAATATATATTGATATGTTTTCGCGAACCGCAATGTTAAAGGATAGTTGAATGATTTTTTAGTAAAAATATTTAGCTTTACAAAAACTTACTGGCATATAATATTCCTCCTCCAGTTTTCATGATAATTTGAAACAATGCATGCTGAATGGCGGTACTGAAGATTGTCTTACCTCAGGGAAGTAAAAATAACTTCCCAGGCGGCTTATATTATACTTAAAGAAACATTTTCAAGCGAATAATTTCATTATCTGTTGGAAAAAAGAGGAACTGGAATCCTATTAAATTTGAATCCTAATGGAGCACTCTCTCTAGTGGCAACAAAACGATGTATTGTACTACAGGTGCGTCATTCGGGCGTGGCATTTAGAAATTTCACATAACGTAAATCGGAAATATTTTTAAAAATTACAATAAATAAAATGTATTTTAGTGAATTGTTTGTAGTTACATAGCAATTTATGAGACAATATTTTGTAAAAGATAATGGGCTTCAATTTTAAATAGAATAAACTCAAAAAATATATTTACATTATGTTGTACTTAAAACTTGAAAAAAATATAGTTAATTGGGTCTCGGATGGGGAAAAAATAAGCGCTAGAACTGGCCCAGAAATAAGAGCAATATTTCTCAACTAGTACATAACAAAGCGTAATAGAAACTACACCGTAAAATACTGTTCTATTTAAAGCAACTTTTTAAGCTTCACGCTGTATCCCGCAAACAGTAAGATAGGCAGAGAGATATTTTATAATTAATTTCTATATTTTCTCATTTATTCTCTTCAATAACTTATGGTTAACCAAAAACAGCAGGATAGGCAAAGGCAACCTAGTGTTAAGACATTCTGTTCGCCATTTTCCAACGAATTTTGGAGGTATTGCGTGTTGAGTAGCGGAAACTCTACGCCGCGCCTTGCCTCGAAACTAGAGAGAAGAAATGATAATATTACATGTCCCATTTTCTCGATTAACTCATAATTTTTCGACACTAGAAAGGAGAAACGGTAATATTAAATATTCCATTTCCTAGAGTAGTTATCGAACTCATAACCTTTCGCGTTTACTGTCACACACTTGCTCCTGCGCCATGATTGGCTTCAAAAAATGCAATTGCTTTTATTTTTAAAAATAAATTTAGCATTTTCTTTGATATAGCGCTTAGCTTAACCTAGCGTTAGTGAATAAAGGTCATACTGACATAGGCATTTGCTGCTTAAAATATGTTCACTAACAATAAAAAACGTGGAGCCAGCAAATATATGATGTAGACATTTTCGATAATGGTAACAAAGAAAAAACGTCATTTTCCAGGCCAAAAATTTCATATATTTCTTTTTAATTTTACGTCTGTTTCAAGCGTACAGCAAAGTATACAGTGGGAATCTTGTGTTAAGACACTCCGTTCCTCACTTTTCAAGGAAATTTTCGAAGCACTGCGTGTTGAGTGGCAGAGCGAAAAAATGAAAATATTACTAAATAATAATCAATTTCCATCCATCCATTCGGAATCGAACTCCTAACCTTCGCGTTACAATTACACGCTTTGCCCCTGCGCCAATTTTTTATTATTTTTAATAAATACTTAGTAATATGAAGATTACATTTTTAATATGTTAACGCGATATGGGTCTGGTGTGATGTCAAACTAAGTGAAGTAAATCTCTTGGGGCTACCTTCATGTGGTCGGAAAATTACACACACACCTTGCTCATTTTAATCATGAAATACGTTATCATTATAAAAAAACGGGACAAGCACGAGTTGGGTTGGTCCACCGAGGGTTCCGTACTAAAATTGGAGGTCTCGGGCTTTTTCTAATTAATCGAAATTCAGGCTAAGCTTATCTAACCTATATATCTAATCTATCTATATTATTATTAACCTTTCATTTGACACCTTATTTGTATTAGCGGCTTTAATACCAAATTTTGTCCCCCTTTTATGACTATTATTTTTTAAATTTTAACCACAAATGTATAGTTTTCACATTTTTTATTTTATATAGTTCTCACATGAACTAGTACAATCTATAGATGCTAGCTGTCAAATTTCATAATTCTAGGTGAACCAGAAGTACCCTATTAATTTTGATTCCCTTTATAGTGTTGAAATACGAGTTTTTATGTATTTAAGGCTTATTACTTTTTAGGATTTAACCACAAATGTATAGTTTTCAGATTTTTTTCTGCCATAATATAAGAATAATATATATGTACAAAAGGTATTTCACGCGAAGCGGATAGGTAAAAAAACTCGAGGTCTCCGATTTTGGTTATTTTTTTATATAAAATATTAGACCTCAAGACAATTGCACAATATTTTGATAATAAATAATATATTAAGTTTAGGAGTTATGAGGGCTCAAAGTTCTAAGCGATTGGTACACATGCACTCTTTTAAAATCTCATCATACTATACCTTTTATCATATTATAATGAATCAAGGTAAGAGTATCTAGTGTTAAGATATTCAGTTGCTCATTTTCCGCCTAATTTTAGATATTAACAGCGATAAAATTAAAATAATGTACATATCACGTCATCCTCCCGAGCTGTTATCGGATTATCTCAGAGTACCATGATAACCTCTATAATATAATAATTATTTGACACAATTCAACTTGAGGTTAATGCTATTAGTCCTATTGGCTTTTATAGGGATGTAAATACCTGTCCCTGAAAAAAATGAAATTGCAAGCACTGTGTGGCTGCTTGTGAGGATATGGAGGTAAGGGCGTCCCCTGCGGGACTCGAACCTCTGCTAGCGGCCGATGAGCGGACTGGGATTTTCAACACCGCCTTAGTCAATTAATTTTACCCGCCGGAAGTATCTTACCCGTATCCTAACTTTTGAATGGAACACAAATTAGGATAGGAAGAATTTTTAAAAATAATATTTGCATACGATAAATTTCAGCAGGGTTATAAATACCTATAGGTATATTATACATAAAATAATACTATGCAAAAGTATTTATTGCAAAGGTTCGAAAGTGTTGGTCGGGTACCTCCATAATATAAATAAGAAGGTCTGACACTTTACGTCAGTACTTTAATATGTTCTATGAGATAGGTTTCATAAGAAAGGTTAACTGCCTTAATGTTTAACATTGAATTAAAATATTTTTTTAGTTTCACGTTTTATTCCGCACACAGCTACGTTATCATTATAAAAATGACATTTGAAAATAATTTAATATATTTTAAAAATTTTGATAAGAATAATATCAGCTTCATGCTTTATCCCGCAGATAGCAGAATAGGCACAGGAACTTATTGATAAAGACATTCCCTATTTTCCGCTGATTTCTGGAGGCGTTACGCTTTGCCTCGACACCGGAGCGAAAAAAATTTAATATTAAAAAATTCCTTTCCTCGAATGGAAATCGAACCCACAACCTGTCGCATTTACAGTCACACGCTTGTGCGTCTGCGCCACGACTGGACTCAAAAAATTAAGCGGAAAGTGGGGAGCAGAGTGTCTTAGCACTAAGTTCCCTCTAACTACCTTACTGTATACGGGATACAGCGTCAATCTATCTATTTATTACTAATATAATATAAAGAAATAATAATATAGAGTTATTTAAATGAACATTATGTTTGCTCTTTATAATGTTGAATTAGATCGAAGCCTGTCTTGTATTATCTAGATTAGTTAAAGTGCTATTGACTTAAGATAAAAACCACGGCGCGGGATGTTTAACGTCAATGAAAATTTCTATCATAGCATCCGACAGCCGTAGCCGCTACGCCTGGAACGTTATTAAGATATTTTATTTGTTTTCTTTATTTTATTAATAGAAGTAATCGTTATCAAGCAAACCGACTGGTTGTGGGTTCAATCCCCACTCGAGGAGATGAAATATTTACTTAAATTTATATTTCCATTTCTTCGCTCTGGTGTGGAGGTTAAGCGCGGCGTTGAGTTCTGCCACTCAACACGCAATGCCTCCAGAATTCGGCAGAAAGTGGAGAACCGGAGTGTCTTAAAACTAGGTTCCCTCTGCCTACCCTGCTGTGTGCGGGATACAGCGTGAAGCTGATTTAATTAAAAAAAAATAATGAATTAGATGAAAAATGTGGGAAATTAATTATTGATCTTAGATAAGTAATATAATGTAATTATATAAGTAATATAATACTTAATTAAATTAATTTATATACATAAAAGTTACACTGTGTCTGTCTTCTTAATTTGAAATAACTGTCTTAAATTGTTACAACTTCTATTAAGAAAGTTTTATAATATAAAGCATTTGCTCATTGTGAGTTTCCCACCTTGTGTCTAAATTTTATAATAAAGCCTAAACTTATATTAACACGAAAAAGCATATTAATTTTCATCTATTATATTTTAATCAATGACAAATTCTAAATATTTTTTTAACGTTTCCAATTAATTATCTCAACTGAAAATCAACTCTCTCAAAGCAATATGTATTTAATCTGCAATCACTTGGACATGTTCTAGTTTTTGTACAATTTATACACAAAAACTAGAACATGTCAGGGGAGTGAAAGTGATTTGAGTGGAAATTGCCTGCAGTATAGAGATGATGCAGTGCTCATTGCATCATCAGAATGCGAGTTAGGTACCACTTTCAAAGAAGGGTGTGAAAATTAAATTAAAAATTAAAATTAAATTAGCTTCATGCTGTATCCCGCACACAGCAGGGTAGGCAGAGGGAACCCAATGTTAGGACACTCCGTTCCCTACTTTCTGCCGAATTTTTGGAGGCATTGCGTGTTGAGTGGCAGAACTCAACGCCGCGCTTAACCTCGACACCAGAGCGAAGAAATGGAAATATAAATTTAAGTAAATATTTCATCTCCTCGAGTGGG
>DWQW01006963.1:0-15607 GCA_018249695.1 Heliconius erato demophoon | reverse complement strand
ACTAGACTCTTTAAAATAATCGCTATCACATCTTGCACTATCTAAAGTTTCACAACCATTCTGTTCCGTAATCTCAACTATAGTTATCGGTGGGTTCTCTTTCAGCATGTTGTTGTTCTCGTGGTGAGTTGTATCGATTTCTTGTATTTCTTCAGAAGTGTCTATATCAACTGGTAGCTCGTATACTAGATGCATCAATTCATGAGAACGTTTTAAATATTCCTGTTGCTTGTCTACTTTTGTCTCTGGGTTCTCGTATGGTGTGTCTTTTTTGTCCGCCTTTTTTGAGACCACATCGATTGGTTCCTCGGAGGTCATGGCCACCAATATTTAGTGGAGTCCAGTGAAATTTAATACAAAGTCACACTGCACTTGTACCATTTTTTTTTATTTATACTTAACACCACAAGGATCTACCTGAAAAAAGAAAGATTTCTATTAACTTTTAAAGTTGCTCGTGTTTTTCTTCTAATTTTAAATGTTTTTAAAAAAAAAGGAATGTAATAATTTTATTAAACAAAACAATAATATGAACAGTAACTCTGTAATGTTTAAATCAATCTACTTATAAAAAAGTTTCAGTATTTTTAATAAATTTCTTAGCGTGGGTCCAAAGTGCTATAAGCATATTTATATTCAATATTTTTTATATATTTTTTTTCTTAGACAATGATAAAGTATTTGTAAAATAGCCAGAGATAAAAATGCTCTCAACTCTTAAACAACTGAAATGCATCAAATAACCAGATATTTACGATCTAATCAAGAAAAGTACGGAACGTCCGGTCAACCCACGCATTTTTTATCTCACCATAAGATCTGTCCATTTCCTTTGATTACGAAACGGTTTACCGCAGATATTGTTTTAAATAAGATATCTACGTCTATATAAATATCTTTATATTATTAAGATATATACAAGGATGTAAACAAGCAACTGGCTTTTATAGCAAAATAACTTTTTTTGGTTGAGATGTGAAATAAAATAGCTATTTACTAATATTTATGTGTATGGTTAAATAAGACACAGACCATAAATAAACTAAATCAAGATATATTAATTTTATTGTACATAGTGTAGGTGTAAAGTAATGTAAAGTTTGCGTTGTAAGGATTAGTTTATTACTTAACATATTAAGTACATATATTGCAATTTTGAAAATAGTAATAAATAATACTGAAAGCGTTTTCTACACAGGAAATAATCTTTTATAATTAAAGTAAGATAGTAAATGGTACAGAGGCCAGTCGTAACGCAGGGGTACAAACGTGCGACTGTAAACGCGACCGGTTGTGGGTTCGATTCCCATACGAGGAAATGATATATATATATATATATATATATATATATATATATATATATATATATATATATATATATATATATATATATATATATATTCACATTCGTTTTTCGTTTGTTTTCGTTACGATATCATTAAACTTAAAGCCTTCTCTCTACTTGGCGGAGAAAAGACAGACCTTAATGATATATTAATATTCAATTTCACAATATGATTAGGTATTAAAAAAATTAAAAAATATTATTTATTCATGATTATTAGATTAGAACTTGGTAGTTAAGAGACTTCGTTCCCCACTTCCTGCTGAATTCTGATGGCAATTGAGTAGCGGAACTCAACGTCGCGGTTTGTCTTTCCACCAGAGCGAAGCAATTAAAATATTTGATATTCAATTTCTTCGAGTGGGAATCGAACCCACAACCTATCACAACTGGCCTCAAACATCTATATTTTGACCTCTAAAATCATCCATCGAGTAACATTGATTCAATATGTTGTATCAACATGGATAGTACCCCTCAGGGGCAAAGCAAAAAGCACAAATAACGGCAAATATAAAAATGTTTACTCAGTAATTGATCGATTTTGTTCCACAAAAAGAAACATGCGATTCACGTAACAGTTTAAGGAAAAGATTTATACATTTTTTTTTTGTTTATAAAATTTTCTAAAACGCTTAGAAAATAAATAATAATAAGCAACATAACCAATAATAAAAAAATATAAAATCCGTGTTTTGCGATTCGAATAGGTATAAAAATATAGAGTAACCTATTATCATACATTTTACGTTTATAAAGAAAAAAAAAACACACACACACACAACAGTAAATAATTTTATTATTCATACATTTTGACTAACTATATAAAAAAAGTACCTATATTCCAACCATATTACTAATAGAAAGTTATTTTTCAATTTACAAAGTTATTTTTTAATAAGCATTAAACAACTCCAGCACGTTCCCAGCTTAGAAAAATTATAACGATTTCGCTAGCTACGCTTCAAAAGCCCTCCGAAACAGAATTACTGCGAACAGGAAAAAAAAATGTTATAAATCCATGGAAAGTCGAGTCGAATGAGAAAATAAAAACACGATTACACAAATGACGTCAAATCTAAAAGCATTTACTTAATGAATATGAAATAGATTCGAACAAACAGCTTTAAAAAGCATTTACGTCGGTAATTTGTTCGTGTATTCCGGGTAATCTATATATATAAAAGGACTTGTGCTGACTGACTGAGGTAAGACGCACGCAGAGCCGTAACCGCTGTGCGTAGAAACGTGAAAATTGGGCAGATGTTTATTTTCATATTCTGGACATCCACTAAGAAGGGAATTTGAAAAATTTTAACCCTAAAGGGATGAAATAGGGGTTGAAAGTTTGTATGGAAAAAGCATTTTATCTGCACCGATTTTTATAAAAATTTAAATTCAGACTGTTAAAAATATTTTATTGAACACGTGTTTCGTGGTTTTTTTAGAATTCACTCCTAATAAGCGGGCGAAGCCGCGCGCGCCCTCTAGTGGACTAATAATGTTGGTTCCACAATAGTCGTGATTGTATCGTTTCAAATAATGAAATATAGGATTCATCTGGTATTAAAGGTGAATTCTTCATAACTACTTTATTGAAGCTTTCGTAGGTTATTCTTTTTGAAGTTTTAAGCCTCGGTGCCAGTCATAAAGCATAAGGGTGACTGTAAGCGTGACGGGCTGTGGGTTCGATTCCAACTGAAAGAAAATAAATTTTGAATATTTTCATTTCTTCGCACTGGTGTCTCAACAACCAATACCCCTAGAATTCGGCGTAAAGCGGAGAGCTAAGTGTCTTAACATTAGGCTCCCCCTGCGTACCTAATAGATTTTACATTCTTAAATAAATCCTTCATCCCAGAAATAGAACAAACAACTTTAAATAGCATTTACGAGGGTAATTTGTTAGAAGATTCCTGGTAATACAGAAATACTATTGTTTCCCCAATAATCATCATCCTGGAGGTCTTTAACAATGTAATAGAACCCAAAACAAAGATTTTTATTTTTTTGTCTGTTTGTCTGCTAAAAATCTAGACTAGCAGGCGAAGCCGCGAGCAGGTAGCTAGTACGAAATATTTTTCTACTATTGATATACCTACATAAATACATGACTACTACAGCAAATGCTACAAGGTTTTAGTTATTCTACGACTCGTAGCATCTACGTGGCCGTGTGCCAGAATCGCCTTTGATGTCACGAAGCCAAACGTTTTAGCTGGGCAATGATATTAAAGCTAGTTTTGATGAAAATGTATTATAACATCTTGTATAATGTTACAACTTAAGTGCTGGTTTTAGTTTCATGTATGAAGTTCATATATCAATACATCAGCTTCACGCAAACAAGGTCAGCCGAGCGAATTTAGTGTGTAAAACACTCCTTTCTCCACCTTTCGCCTAATTTTTGAGAAATTGCGTGTTGACTGGCGGAACCCAACGCCGCCTTGTCTAGTTACCAACGCAAGGAAATGAAAATTATATTTTTGAATGCATAATCCTCGCATTTACAGTTAGGCTCCAAGCCGCAACGCCACGACGCAACTAATAATTATTACTTATAACTTCTGTTGAATATAATATCGATCAGAAATTATAGTTGACAAAAATAAATGGGCGACCGTATAAACTCATTTTGTATAAAACGAACAATTTTTCTTTCTATACCTATCAATTTCCAAATTGTGTATTTTTTTCTATCAATTTCCATTTTTAACTTTTTCTTTTGTTTGTATTGTTCGCACTTTTTAACTGATTATAATATAGGATAATTGTAGGTACACGGGAAGTACCTTATAGGTTTAGATTACGCGGCGAATTTTAAACGCAATGCAGCAGAAACAACTCATAAACGCTTGAAACTCTTGTTTGCGTGGACTTAGAACTTAATATTTTATGTGCAATAAGGTTTTTTTAAAAAAATTTTATTCAACTTGCTGTGTTAGTATATGTGTTAGTGTACTATAGTTTGTTTTTAAAAACGTTTTTTAAATTAATATTTTTGATTGCAGGTTTCTTTAACTTAACGTTTTTCCCCACATATCAGGGTAACCAGATGAGTTAATGTTAAGATACTAGTTCTCCACTTTCCTTTCGAATTCGAGTGACTATGTGTAAAGTAGCGGAGTTTAACAATAATTTAAATATGATTATTCCCGAGAGTAAAGATGGAACCCCCAATGACGCTTTCATGACAATTTTAAATCTCTATGCAAATATTCCCAAAAGCCGTTGTAGCGCAGGGGCAAAAGCGTGCGACTGTAAAGTTATATTCCCACTAAGGGAATGAAATATTTAATATGTTAATTTCCTCGTTCTGGTAACTAGGCAAAGAGAGGCGTTGAGTTCCGCCAGTTAACACGCAATGCCTCGAGAATTCAGCGGAAAGTGGAAAACGGAGTTTCTTAATATTAAGTCACCTCTGCTTACTTTGCTTACGGAATGTTATTATTATATTATTTCACAAAAATATGTATTTAGCTGTAGGAGTAGGTACGATAAAAAGCCTAAAATTGTCTTCTTGTTGTTTATTCAATTTCGTTTCACTAAGTAAATGGCTAAATATAGCAAACCATATAGGTACGTCTATAAATATGAATAAATATTTTTTTAGGATCTTCAGGCTTCCTTATGATAATTTCCGTTTAAATTTTTTTGTATGCATTTCAATTTCATAATCAAAGATCGACCTGCACACAAATATCAGTAGAATACAACAGTTCAGTTTCCATATCGTCATTGAGTGACAAGTTTATGACATATCCATTACAATATGCTATTGAAGCGTTGAAACCAATACTAACAGACATTTATGCAAGGTAGAGACAGATATTTGCATTTAAGACTAAATTATGTTAATATATTCCGGTGATACATAACATATACATATATATTATATACATCGAATAAGAAAAATGACATGAGAAAATGAAAATCTTAAATATTTTATTCCCTCGAGTGGGAATCGAACTACAACCGCGTGTTTACAGTCGCACGCTTGTGCCCCTGTTCCACGACGGCCGCTTTATTCCCGACTGCTAAGGAAGGGTTATGTTTTTCGCGCGTATCTTGTATGTATGTAATATTCTTTATTACCTCGTATCTCCAGGACCACTGAACGGATTTACATATTTGAGGTATCGTTAGATTCGTATTAGCAGCCCAAGTGTTCTTAGATAGGTGACGTTAGTAATAAATAATCATGGTGGCTGTGGTACGCCATTGGACTTAGTAAAAAAAAATATTTTCGTTTCGAATACTACAATATGGGTATCAAATTCAAGAGCTCAATTTCAGAATTTCAAAAAGGTATATCATGATTATCATTACCATATTAAATTCTAACACAAAAATGAAAAATAAAAAAATATTTGTAAAAACAAAAACCCCGACTGCATCATAGAAAATAAACAAGCCCAATAGTTTATTAGGATTAACAGTCGGGACCTATAAGTAATTCTTCAATCAATAAAATCTTTACCAGGAACCCCGCATAATTTAAAGAGGTCCCGACTGCTAATCCTAATAAACTATTGGGCTTGTTTATTTTCTATGATGCAGTCGGGGTTTTTGTTTTTACAAATATTTTTTTATTTAATTTTCTATATTATAATATTCCAATATGAAAAATACAACGCGAAATTATTTTATTTATTTCCAAAAGATTATAATTTATATTCTTTATTAATCTGTTATGTCAAAAAATCAGCCTATTTAGAATTACTAGGTCGCGTGACCCACTTTTAAAATCAAAATTGACGTAATTAACCCCGTTCTATATTTAGTAGATGGAGGAAACAAAATGCTTTCACTTAATTTTTGACGGTAGTAGTATTTTTCCATTTAGACTTTTTTAGCTCCCCATTGCATCCCGCAGATATCAGGGAAGGCAGATGTAATGTGTAAAAACATTCCCTTTGCCTACCCCCCGCCCACATCTTGGGACATAATGTGTTGGAGTGGCGGAACTAAACGCTGCGCTTTTTGTTATTACTTAAGCGAGAATATAAAAAAAAAATCTAAGTTGGAAATCGAACCTTCAACAATCGCTGTGCTACGCCACAACAGCAACGGTGAAATTTAGAGATAGGTAATAAAATAATATTTTAATAGGTATATTAAATTATATTACAATGCGAGGTGCCGGGATTCATCATTAATCACCAAATGTACTGAGAGTTAAGAAAGATATGACTTTTCACTTTTATAATATTTATCTAACAAATACATATCATAAATATACTATAGTCAACCATATTTCCAACAGTTTCCCGTAATAAAGAGATCAACACGTTAAATAAAATTATAACTGCATTTAGGAGCTTTACACTTGTGTTTCTTTCATTCACGCATTTCCTGCATTTTACGGGATCGTCGCCCATTAGATACGGCCATTTAGAAAAGCTGTAACTCTTCTTTTAACTACAAAGACATTAAACTTCAGTGTCTGTAGTTTTTTCCAGCTCCACGCTGCATCCCTCATGCAGCAGTGTAGGCAGAGGGAGCCTAGTGTCAAGACGCTTCCCACTTTTCGCCGAATTCTGAAGGCATTGCGTGTTGAGTTGCGGAACTCGACGCCGCGCTTTTGTCTAGCCACCACAGCGAAGAAATGTAAATATTAAATATTTCTTTTGCTCGAGGGGGAATCGAACTTACAAAGTGTCGGTCACGGTGCCCTTGTGCCACGTCTGGTATCTGATTTTAATATTTCTAAGTTTTAATCATTTACATTTAGTTAAATATCATATAAAACATTTTACAATTACCATACAAAATATAAACATAAATATTAAAGAAGAATTTGATGACGAAATAAGAACAAAATATATTTTCTTTTATCTAAATGTAACGACGCAGAAACGATAACGCCAAGTGCTTTGATGGATGTTGACAATTTTGTAGTAAAATTTCTAATATACTTAATCATAAAAATTTATGTAAATATTTTTATTTACTTGAGGGGTTCATTAAAATTTAAGAACTGTAGTCAAATATGATTTGTCCTGTTTTGTTGAGAAATATTTTCCTTCAGGGACTTCAGCTTTGAACAAATCTTTACAGATTTTATTTTTATTTTTAAACGTTAATTTTTATAAGTACAATTTCCCGGGTGGGCAGAGAGCACCCGCCCACCCTATTTCTGCGCCTACGTGAAACGGTAAAAATTAAATAAATATTTTTATTTCTTTTAAGTGGTATTCAACACTTAGGAAATTTTTCCTTCATACATATTTTCTTAATAAAATAAACAAATATTCATTTCAATTTATTTTCTTAGTTTAGTAATAATAGGCGATACCTACTGTATTTTTGAGCAAAACAGCTTCTCAAGTATGGTTCTTATGATTTCACTTGTATGGTGTCAAGGTATATTCAATAACGCTATGTTACAACTTGTCAAACGTAACAATATACATATATTAGGTGAATTATGAAATAAATCGTTTTTTTTAACATAACGCTATACCACGTACATACGTAGGTAAGGTATGCAGAGAAAACCTAGAGGTAAACCACTCGTTTTTACACTTTCCTACCAATTTTTAGTTTCAGTTTAGTGGTCAGAGCACCTGGTCGGTTTCCAGGAGGCGCAAGTTCGAGTCCCGCTCAATATTTTATACGTTATTAATACGACAAATTAAATACACTTAAACTATTTATACAAATTTCTTTGACACCTCGATTGACACTAGATCCAAACGATCCAAACATCGATTTATTTGTTCACCAACATTGTAAACCAGTACCAGTATATGTTAGAGGCATTACGTCAAAGCCGGGCCCAATCCAGAAATAAACTAGGCAATATAGGGTAATTGGTCGCTATGTGTTTACGAACGAACTAAACGGGCAAAGGTAAAAGGGAATTCTATGATAGAATTGTCTGCAAAATACGTTGGTGTTGATTAGTGATAGTGCCAATTAGTGTGATAGTGTGTGAAATTGGTATTTTTTTTATGGTGAGAAATTTTGGATTTATGGTATTAGTTTTTAAACTTTTTAGCTGGATTTGGAAAAGTGATGGGAAAACATCTTTATATAGAGATATTTCTGGAAGTCATTATGAATTATCTATATATTATTTTCCAAGAAAAAAATCGTTAAGAAACATATTCAGCACTAATTGCGATTGCAAAAGAGGTTGTCAATAGTTGTTTTTTTTTATATTTAAGTCAAATTTATATTTTCAATATACAAAATATATCCAACGTAGGTAGCAGAACAGGAAATAAGGCCAAATACTTCCTTTTCTTTTATTATATACAATTTTTCTTTGTAAAGAAAAATTGAAAATAATATATGAAAATTGAAACAAATATTTACAGATACAGACAGACTTGCAATGCTTGTAAATAACCACGTTAATTACGTATTTAACTATTCACTGGGCTACGAGGATAATAGACCTAATCTCGAGTTAGCTATGTGAATACAAATTAGCTTTCTATTCTAAACGCCTATATTTTACCGGTGCAATTTTCAGCTAGAAAGTTTTTCGTTAATAGATATGATTGGGGAATTAAAACAAAAAACGCGAAAAAGAAAGAAAATTCGGCGGAAAGTGGGGACGGAATGTTTTAACACTAGGTTCCCTCTGTTAACTCAGCTATGACCAGTCGCTGTAGAAAAACTTAACTACAAGAGTTTCATTCATTATCCATTTTCCATCAGATTCAGAGACTTTTAGCGTACCAAAGTGGACCTGCTAACAATACCTAATACTTTATTGCACAAATGAGAAAAAAAAGACAGTAGAAAATGACATACATTTATAAATATGCGTTTGCTGCATTCCACTCAATTTTTGAGTCTGTGAAACTTCAGTGGCACAAGTATGCCACTGTAAACGCGACGGTTATGGGTGCGATCCTCACTCAAGAAAATGAAATATTTATTTTTCCGTTTCTTCGCTCTGATGTAAAGTGGCGGCGTTGAATTCCGCCATTCAACACGCAAAGCCTCCAAAATTCGGCTAAAAATGGGGAACGGAGTGTCCTAACATTAGGTTCCCTTTGCCTACTCTTATGTATGCGGGATACAGCGTGAAGCTGATTTTAATTATAATTACATTCATATACGTGTATAAGCTCTTGTAAAAGTGATTCGATATATTTCTAAACTCTCATTGAGGATCTCATTGAGGCCATTCTTGGCAGTGGCACAAGCGTGTGAAATATTTAATATTTTCTATTTCTTCACTCAGGTATTAAGGCAAAAGTGCGGCGTTGAGTTCCGCCATTCAATACACAAGACTCCATCCAGAATTGGACGAAAAGGGGGAGTAGAGTGTCTGAACAATAGGCTTACTCTGCCTATGCCGCTATAAGTTGGATACAATGTGAAACTGAAAAAAAAAGCAAATAGGTTTTGCATTTTAAAAATAACGTATAAGATATAACATAAAACCTTTGTTATAGGTATACTATAGTATATATAGTATAGATAAAGTGTTGGAAAATCATAAAATTCACGATAGGTATACAAGGAAGCTGAAAAGACGCCATTAAGGTGTCTTATAATATTTACTTCCTTTACATAAAAAGCGTACGAGGTGCGCGTCCTCGTGTTCAATAGAGATTTATAAAAAGAATATATATGTACTTGTTGATATCAGTTTCACATTTATCCCGTATATAGCTGAATAGGCAGAGGGAGCCTAGTGTTAAGACGCTCCGTTCCCATTTTCCACCAAGTTTTCGAGACATTGCGTATTATGCAGCGGAGCTCAATGCCGCGCTTTACCTTACCAGAGCGAATAACTTAAAATATTAATAAATAATAATTTAAACATTTCCCCGAGTGGGAATCGAATCCACAACCGTCGCGTTTATAGTGACACGCTTGCAACCGACAAGCGATGATATCAATCAAAACTATTTTTAAAATCTTGAAACTATTTTTAAAGACTTGAGGTATCATTACATTTCAACAAGATATGTCTTCTCCTTACATTTTAAAGTTTTAGTTATTTATTAACGCTGACACTAAAGGATCTTTGCTGGGCCCTTGGGACGTGCCTGCGGTGGCTTTCCTCTCGTCTGACCATTATAAATGCTTCGTCGTAAACTAATATGTTATATAGAGTCGAATTTCAATAGGGAATTACTTTATAGAGAGTTTTGGATAAGGTATAATAAGGTTTTGAATACCTATCTTTGTTAAATAAAACATTTTTTAACGGATTTTTTTCCAAAAATACTAAATTGCCGTCAGACGCAATTAAGGTTCTGCCACTTAACAAACAAAAAAGTAGTCTGTCTTGAAGAGTAGACAGAAAGTGGAGAACGGAGTGTCTCAAAACTTAAAAATATTTTTTCTCCGCCCATCTAGCTTTATGCGAAATACATCGAGAAGCGAAGAAAATTGAATTATAATCCCCTAATTATTAATAGCTAATTATTAATAGGTACTTTGTAATTTTTAACTGTTTAAATAAAACTTTAAATGTTCCAACCATAAATATTAGGGTGTGTACTTATATAACAAAACTATCGGCCCGCGGCTTCGCCCGCTTGAACTATACGAATATTATTGTATATAGGTTTATATTGGGATAATTTATTAATTATTTTACTATAAGAAGTTGTCTTTACTGTTATGCATATAATAAATCTTAATTTACTTAAATATTTTAGGAACATATTTGATATTAATTTTTTTGGAGATTAACTCGGACAAACAGATAAAAGTCGTAAAATTGTTTTTTTTATATATTGGTATCATTTAAATAACTAAGTACACTTGAAAATATACACTTTAATTTCATTTATATCTATCTATACAGATATTTCTTCTATGATTTTTTAAGTATGAATTAGGAACCCACGACTAACTTAAACCATGCAATTGTGTCACGACGGTCAATATCTAGCAAAAGTGGCTAAAATATATATATATCAGGATTTTATTTAACACCCCTCGTTTAGAGAGTAATAAAGTGTGCACTGTCGTAAAACAAAATTAAAGTTACAGTGCAGTGTAGAGTTCAAAAGAGCATTTCCTAGCATCCAAGGATGTTTCATATATTATTACTTACTTACTTAGCTTTCACGCTTTATCCCTAGCGGGGTAGTCAGAGAGAACAGAGCGCCAAACGCTACGGTCTCTACATACCTCTTTCGCCTCGTCCACTGTCATCAACCTCTTCATACATGCCCTCCGGGGGGTTCTCATGCTTTTTACGTGACCTTCCTCCAGTATCTTCGATACTGTTTCCGAAGGTCAACCGAGGTCTCCCCCTAACTCTCATTTTTGCCATTCTTTTATCACTCATTCGTTCCAAACCAGCGGAGCACGTTCTTCTACATATATTATGTACAATTTAAATTAAATGGATGTTTTTTTTTCTTATTAAGTAGGAAATAAAAGAATTATATTAATAAATTCAAAGTCTACGTTCATATTTTTGTAAATAGATTTTTTTGAATATAATATATTTTTTACATTATTTAATAAATATAATATCGTTCAACTGATGCAAAAAAGACGTATTAATAGATACATTTTTTTCGTATATTTGGCATATTTAACTGGTTTAGTCATTGATTGTTACACAAACTTTTGTTAAAAATAAAATCAGCTTCCCGCTGTATCCCACACACAGCAGGGTAGGCAGAGTGAACCTACTATTAAGACATTCCGTTCCCCACTTTCTGCCGAAATCTGGAGACATTACGTGTTGAGTGGCAGAACTCAATGCCGCGCTTAACCTCGACACCAGAGCAAAGAAATGGAAATATAAATTTAAGTAAAAATTTCATCTTCTCGAGTGGGGATCGAACCCACAACCAGTCGGTTTTACAGTCACACCTCGCGCCGCTGCGCCACGACCGGTGTCAACAAATAACAAACTTTTGTTCATATCATATATTTGTGAGCAAAAGTAATTAATGTTTTATAATAAACTCAAAAGTTATTTTGCTAATAGAATTTATGTATTTGTACTTGTAGATAAACGCCATTATCTCTAATCTTGCTAATTTGTCATTTAAAATTAATAATATGTGTTTTTGCTATAGTTGCAGAGAAAAAAAATTCAACACATAACGTCACACAAAAAAAAGAAATTATTTTTTTGTGATTACGTCACCAAAGTACTAGCTTTACAGGGCAGAGTAGGCAGAGGGAACCTAATGTAAAGACATTCCGTTCTTCACTTTCCGCCGACTTTTTTTAGGCATTGCGTGTTGAGTGGAGAAACTCAACACCGGACTTTTGCCTTAGTGACAGAGTGAAGAAATGAAAATAAGAAGAAATAATATAATTCCCATGCATCATGACAGCCTCTAAATACTGATATACTTTTACAAAATAATAAGAAAACATTAAGATTATCAGAGAAAAATGCTTTAATTTTCAATCTCGTCATGGATCAGTGAAATTTACGTCTCGGGGCCTTAATTTAGTAGTAAGAGCCTAGAATCTAGATCAAAGCGTTAAGCCGCATTTACATTTGTCTGACATGTTGTGTCGTGATGCTTTCTGTCGTGATGGCTACTGTTCACACCTATATGTCGCGTTATGACGCATCAGTTCCGTTTTAGCTCTGAGAGAGTTTACGCATTCGCTCGATCAGCTCATTGTCCATACTTCTGAAGCGTCACAACAAAAAAAATGGCGCGTGCACACTAGTCCGACCCGCTGTGTCGTGTCGCCCCGCCGCCCCCCGCACCTCACCCATTCTGACGCGGACCGGGATCGCTTCTGACGCGACACAACATAAGCCATCACAACACACTGCATCAGAGAAATGTGAACGCAACCATATTAAATGTATGAGACCGATACCTTTCTGATGCATCATAACACAACACGTCAGACAAATGTGAATGCGGCTTTAGCCATCGCGTTTCAGTACTAATGTAACGTCTACTGAATATCGATTTAATTTGGTTTGAACACCAATAATAATTAATTACTGGTAGGCTCGCTTTCTGAATGTAATTTGCGAGGTTTAAAACGCTTTATACCTATAGTATGCGGTATACTTTATCTTTTACATAGATTTAAAATCTATAAGAAATAGTAGTAACCTTCTCCAGAATTCGGCAGAAAGTGGGGAACGGAGTGTCTTAACACTAGGTTCCCTCGGCCTACCCTGCTGTGTGCGGGATACAGCGTGAAGCTGATTTTTTATTTGTTGCTTTTTTGGCAGTAGAAAGATGAAATCTGGCTTAAGTTCGACAGTTAAGTGGCAGAACTCAACGCCACGCTCGGTCTACGGTCGAAATTACTACTACTGCTACGGTCCCTAAGATTTCTTTCAAAATGTCATCTGGTAAAATAATTATAAATAATATATAGAAATATTTTTACACACGATGATTGTACAACATATAGAGGCCGGTCGTGGGGCAGCGGCACTAAGTGTGACTGTAAAACCAACTGGTTGTGGGTTCGATCCCCACTCGAGGAGATGAAATATTTACTTAAATTTATATTTCCATTTCTCCGCTCTCGTGTCGAGGCTAAGCCCGGCGTTGAGTTCTGCACTCAACACGCAATGCCTCCAGAATTTGGCAGAAAGTGGGGAACGGAGTGTCTTAAGACTAGGTCTCTCTGCCTACCCTGCTGTGTGCGGGATACAGCGTGAAGCTGATTTAATTATTTATATAGAAATATTTCTTTTTTAAATACAGTGATGATTCAGTTTGAATATACGAGTATGTTACCGGCGATCTATTTATCTGTATCGAGGGATTGCCAGTACAGTGCACCAAAAGTGATTTTGGCAAAAACTGTTATATATAACTGTTATACATATTTGGCAAATACTGTATATTTTTGTATCAATATATAAAAAAACCGTAAGCTTACGATGAGAATAAATTAGTAAAAATAAAGCTAAATAGATTTTTGGTATGCAATTCGAGGAAACGAAAAAAAAAAAAAAAATTCTCGAATGGGAACCAAATCCACAATGACGCGTTTACAGTCCCACGCTAGTGCCCCTGCGCCACGCCTCAAACCTCATATAAACCAACATACTAAGCACATTTCACACCTGCTATAGTTAGTAATGGAATATTTCCAACGTGAAGGGTGTAGGAGTGGGTGTAATCACAGACACGTGCGACATTTTCAGAGTAAATTTAATTCGAAATATAATATATAGAATGGAGAGCACCCACGACCGTCTCGAGTATGCGTGTTGAATGCACGCAGTCTATTATAAACGTGGTATCGATTAAGGTTTAATTAATAAGAATGTTTTAGTTTCAAGTTCCAATATACTAGCTTTAAGGTGCTTCGTCTACTTAGTTAAATCAAAATAATTACGAATTAAGATCCAACAAGCTATGGATTTGCATGATGTCATGATACGGGCTTTCCCCAATAAATGAACATATATTTTTTTTCAATTTGAGTCAGTAATACATGAGATTTGCGTGTTCAACCAAATAAAAACTTCAGCTTTATAACGATAAGCCTAGCTTCAATTCTAAAAAATGGTATTCAATTAAAAAAATGGTATAACGTGGATAAAGTAGATGTATTTCATAAAATTAACTATACGAATACAAAAAATATTAGTTTCTACAATGTTTAACTTAAGAAAGTTTATACTATTATTAGTATATATTATTATTTAAGATATAAGACACTAGCGTTTACCTTTGGGTTTACCCGCACTGCAAACCAAAAAAGAACTGTATTACACACTTAAAACATATAATATTCTTTTTTACCTCTGGTAATGCAGACCGCAGTACATCGTTTAATGTAACCCATCTGCGGTTTGTGTGACATACCTACTAATTGCCTATAGACATCCTCGACATGTAGACTATTTAACACAAAAATGTTAGTTTCGATTTAAATCGGTAGTTCCTGAGATTAGCTAGTTCAATCGTACTAAAAGAATATGATCGTAATCTTTGGGGAAATATACATAGTTATGTAAAATATGTTAGTTCTTGAGTTCAAGAACTGACATATTTTTTTAGGCAAATTGAAAAATCGAATAAAGAAACGATAAAGAAAAAAGATAGATAGATAGTTAATATATAATATATAAAACGCTTACAATCAAAGTAATTGCTAAATTTAATTTAAACTTGTTTCATTTTACATTGAAATAAAAAATAAATTAAATTCTACAAACTAGCCCTCGCATCTAGATTTGGAAAGGAATGGGGATGCTCGTTACGTAAAACGTTAAAATGAACGTTACATTAACAGCCTTGCAAAGTTTTAGATAGCTTTAGGTTTATTGCTATTTAAAATTCACTTTTATAACGTTATTTTCTGTTCTCTTTGTTT
>DWQW01006962.1:0-15607 GCA_018249695.1 Heliconius erato demophoon | reverse complement strand
GATAGCTGATGCGGTAAGTATATATACACACCACAAGCATATGAATGGTAGTGATGATAGCCAACTACTCTGAAAAAACAACAGTTTTTATTATGTTACATATATAGGTAAGTTTTGGATGTTACGGGGCCAAGTGTTTCTTAGCTTCACGCTGTTTCCGGCATATACTTGTATAGGCAGAGAAAGATATAGCGAAATCCGCGCATTGTCTTGTTACCAGATCGAGGAAATGAAAATAATTTATTGTTTTTCAAACTATAAATCTTATGATGATTATATTAATAATTGTTTTAAACCGAATTATACTTACTATTCGGATAGATTTTGTTATCAGCAGGAATGATGGTATTTCGACTAAAAATAAAATAAATATAACGTTGGCCGCTGCATGTGTTAATGCGATCGCCCAAAATTGCTTCGTTCGAATAATTTGATGCCATGGATTTTTAAGTTCTTTCTATAAATGAAAAAAAAAAACAAAATTTATTTATGTCTATATATAATAAAAGAATAGAAAAGTCAATTCTGTACATGAACGATATAAAAAAAATAAAATTAGGTCGGTTAATATAGCGATTTTAGAAGCTAAAAAACCACTCAGCAGAATTATTATCTGTCTGTCTGTCTGTTTATTCGCCAATCACGCAAAAACCACCGGATAGAAATGGAATGAATTTAAGTATGATCCCGGTTTTCCCTATAGTTTCTTGTACTTTGTGCTACGGACTAATTTGTATACTCCTAATCATTTAATTACTTACTCGACCACATACACGGCCACATAACAGAATATGTCGACCAGATCAAAAACAAGAGCGACAGTTTGAAAATTAAATAATCTAGCTATCTATACTTATTTAGAATTACTTATTTAGAATATTAGAATCTAGCTATCTATTAAATAAGTGCTATAGCGTTGATTGAACATCACTTCGCCGCCGTTTCCTACATGCCGCGACGACTCGATTTCATGACTGAGGCATATGCGACGTTACGCTACGCTTCGACGTCTGTTTACGTCATCCTTTACAAACGGCGTTTTATTTTACGACGATAAATGTATTATATAATTTGTTTGAAAAAATTACTTTAATTCCCGAATATCTCTTTTTTTAATTCCCGAATTCCCGCTAAGGAAGGGTTATATTTTTCGCGCGTATCTTGTATGTATGTAATATTCTTTATTATCTCATATCTCCAGAACCGCTGAACGGATTAACATATTTGAGATATCATTAGATTCGTATTAGCAGCCCAAGTGTTCTTAGATAGGTGACGTTAAAAAAACAATCATGGCGGCTGTGAGACGCCATTGGTTTTTTTTTTCCGAGGAGTTCAAAAAAGTATATCATGACTAGCATTACCATAATGAATCCTAACAAAAAATAATAATAAAATATTTGTAAAAACAAAAACCCCGGCTGCAAAAAATTAGAAAGAAAATAAACAAGCCCATTAGTTTATTAGGAATAACAGTCGAGACCTATAATAAGTAAGTATAAGAAATGGGGAAATTTCAATTCAATCAATAAAATATTTACCAGGAACCCCGCATAATTTAAAGAGGTCCCAACTGTTAATCCTAATAAACTATTGGGCTTGTTTATTTTCTTTCTAGTTTTTTGCAGTCGTGGTTTTTGTTTTTACAAATATTTTTTTTGTATTACGTTTTTATAGAGTAGTTAAAACTTTGGTTCATTTAAAGTGGTGATTACAAAAACACTCTGTATATTACCTGGAAAGGGCATAATTTATAATGGTATTACTCTACATACTTATGAGAAAACTTTCATTATTTATAGAAAAATCATTAGTTTTTAACAGGCTTGCTGTTTTTTCCATTACCTGGCTGTCACAGGTACCAGGTTTCTACTCAAAAAGGACTAGTGCTGAACAAATTTACAAACATGGCGTGCTATGACGTACAGGTCAAACTAAAATCAGTTGTGAAACATATTCCAATTTTGTTTTTCAAATAGATTTTGGCAAGCACTTTTGAACGTCTTATGGATGTAAAGCAACCGTAATCCAGAAGAGTCTGCGAAATCTCAATAGCGTTAATGGTTTTAGTTGCATGCTTTAAGAAAGACCAAAGACCGTCTGCATACCTCTTTTGCTTCGTCCATTCTCATCAACCTCTTCGTTCAACAGACGTTCCTTTTTTTTAATTATAAGATTTACAATTTTATTACTTAAAATAATGCATACAAATTAAATTATCGTAATTCCACATCTTTTTACCCTTTTAATAGTGAAGCTGACAAAATATTTAAAATATAATATGTTGTTTTTTTTTGTACCTTTTTATAACACGATAAGGCTTGTTTAATAAAATCTTTTTCACAATCTCCAACCGCTTGGTGACTATCCGGAGTGCCTGCAGTGAGTAGTGCCCATATTGCAGCTAGGGATAGCGTCATCATTGCTTGAGAATAGAATATAAGTTCCCACCCCAATTGAGTTTTAGAGATAAGACCAGACACGGGAAAGGCTATAACGATGCCAAGAAGAATTCCTAAAAAATAAAGAAATGAAAAGAACATAACATTTATATTATTTATTAAAATAGGCCAGGCGTGGCGTAGGGGCACATAGTGTGTCTGTAAACGCAACTAGTTGTGGGTTCGATTCCCATTTTATGAAATTAAATATTTATTTAAATTTATATTTCCATTTCTTCGCTCTGGTGTCCAGGCCACGCGCGGCGTTGAGTTAGTCAACCAACAGGCAACTGCTCCAAAATTCGGCGGAAATTGTGAAACTGAGTGTCTTAACAAAAGGTTCCCCCGGCCTACTCTTCTATGTGATACAGCGTGAAACTACTACGACTACTGGTTTAGATATTTTTATTTGTTAAAAAAACGTATACAAATTTGGATGTAGCCATATTTGAACCCATTAGAAACTATAAGATGACTAATGTCATATATGTATTTTGATCAAGTTTCAATACCTCCATGTATTATTGAACCACAAATCCTCCTTTCATTCGGTGGGAGCCAGCTTGAAATAAGATGTTCGTTGATTGGAGATATACAAACCTGGGTCATGCCCATTATGAATTCTGCATTACATAGCGCTATCCAACCACCCTATAAAAAGAAAATATTTTTAGAGAAATTACAATACAAGTCCAGTAATAAGTTGTGAAACCAGTGGTGGCGCAGGGGGCAGTGTGTGATTGTAAACGCGACTGGATGTGATTTTGATCCCCACTCGAGGAAATTAAATGTTTATTTAATAAACATCAGCTTCACGCTGTATTCCGCACACAGTAGGGAGGCAGAGGGAACTTAATGTTAAGACACTTCCTTTCCTACTTTCCGCCGAATTCTGGGGGCATTGAGTGTTGAGTGGCGGAACTCAACGTTGCGCTTTACCTAGACACCAGAGCTCCACTTTCGAAGAATGTTAGTTGTTCAATGTAACCCATTGTAGCTGAGGTCAGAGTCACACATAACTCTTATTTATTTCCAATTGAAAACGAAGGAGAAAACGCAAGTTTATTTTTTTTGTCTCACACTTGCATATTCCACTTTTCCTCGATTTCTAGAGGCATTGGTGGGTGGTAGAAGTAAACGTCGCGCTTTGCCTCTTGCCAAAACAAGTCTCGTGGAAATCGAACTCATTACAGTCGCGTATACAATCTCACGCTTGCTACCCTGTGCCACAGCGGCATCAAATAAAAATTATTATTCTTACATATGTAACCCAATAGTATTTCTATTTTAATACCTTATTAACAATTGTCGGCATAGCAGCAGCGAGACCTCCATTAATTAGTAGAATAGCAGTTATGACAAACTTATCTCTTAGTGTTTTTAAATAGATTTCAGCTGGCAAAAATATCAAAGCGTATCCCAAAAAATATGACGAGAATATCGTTCCTTGAATTCTGTTATCCCAATCATGTATCTAAAAATAGTGAAAGAAATAATATAAGACACCTGTGTATGTACGATAATAAAAATTCGAGATGTAAGTTTATATAAAAATATACTTTATACTTTTCTTTTACGCCACCTACGTAAAAAATACATATACAAAACAAATATATAAAAAGGTGGTCTCAAAGGCAAGCAGCGACCTTTTCGGCAGAATGCTTAGAGTGAAAAAAGCTGATATAATCTTAAGTAAGTGGGTTATAGACATAATTAAACAATACAAAACGAAAACAATATTTTTTTAGCTTCACTTTTTTCGAATCCCGTACAAAAGAAAACCTGGGAGCCTAGTGTTAGCCTGCCTGTTTCCCACTTTCCGCTGAATTCTTGAGGCATTGCGTGTTAAGTGACTGTACTCAGCGTCGGGCTTTGCCTCGTTGACAAGTGCGAGGAAATGAAAATAATAAATATTCCTTAAAATAATAAAATTTCCTGGATTGGGAATCAAACCCACAACCTATAACATTTACGTGTCTGTTATATAGCGCTCAGTGTCACAGGCGGAAAACTTATTTAATATTATAATATGTCCGTCTGATAGGTGGCCGAGCGTCACATAATGCTGACAAAGGAGAGATCGGGTGAACAGCGCCGGTGGGAAAGAAATTTCTTCTGTTCCCACACTTATTATTCCATCGCGGAATAGTTAAGTCGTAGGTTAAGTTAGATTTAGTTAGGCTTAGATTAAATATTGTTTCTCCAACATTGAGGAGAATTATCTATAAGTTAGATTTTATTTATGTATTTCAATAAAAAAATTATTAATTTATATAAAAAAATCATATTTTCTTAACCCTCCAACTGCAGCCTACGTAACTTGTCGTATACGCCTCTAAAAAAAATGTAAATAAAATTTATTAAATTGTGAGAGGATGCTTGTAACTCACAAGCTAAAATAAAAAAAAATATTATGATCGTTATTTACAAAGAATGTACTTAAAAGGTTGAGAGACAGAACATATAAATTTGGACTAAAAGCAAAAACGGCATGAAAGTCGAACTTTGCCTTCTCTTAGGCCACACTTGGTTACAGATCTGATTAAAGCTAATTGATTGATCTGATAAATCTGATAAATACTATATTCCTACAATTTTCTTGAGTTATTGATTATTTTTTTTTATGAAAGTTTGCATTTGTTACCTGAATATAAGTGTCGTTGATCCTTGTTTTATCAGATATTGACAATATAGCAATCACATTGCTGCTCCTCATCATGCCCATAGCAAGTGAACACAAGAACATGTACACCATTTGTAAATGGCGTATACCAATTTTGAATTCTGTAAAATTACGTATAAGAAAAATGTATATATTTTTTTTAGTAATTATAAGCTAGCATACATAAATTCTTATTTGACCTCATCTGTTGGCAAAAATATCGCAATGTAATCTTTCTATCGTTAGTTATGGTGTTCGGTGGTAAAGAAACTTCATTGTTTCCTGTCAACATACATTTGCTAAGTCATACGGAGCTAATGGAAAAAAAAATGGAAACTAATGTCCGAGTGTGAGTCCCGAATTTGGAGGTTCATTACTTATCCGTTTACCAATATCTCCTTGTAAGGAGAACACCCGAATGTATTCAACGGAAACTAGTGACACGTCACTTTCTTTTTTACTTAATTTTCGTAACACTGACGTAACATGTTTTATGGAGGAAATAATTTTCATGCTTTATCTTTGACAAATCTGTTAACCCTTTCACGACTACGGGGACACATTTGTCCCAGATAATAAAATTGAAGGTAGTTAGGAAAAAAAGAACAGATATGCTTTTTTTTGTGTCAATTAGTTTCTAGAAGTACCTTTTTATTATTTGATTATATTTAACTAGCTATCCAACCATTATAGTTTTACTTATGGTCATTGAAAAGTGGCCGTTTACTCCGCGCGGAATTCCAATATTTTAGAAAAGGATTTCAAGGAGTAAAAGTGACGTTTAAGGTTTAATTTTCTAAAATATTGATTCAGTGGTAAGTATTTATTAAGTTTGTACACTTAAACTACAATTTTTTATGCTTTGTACTTGTGCAAGTCGTCGTAAATCAAAAGGGACAACATTGTCCCTATGGTCTATAAAGGAACTATTTTGCACATAAATTTTGTTACAAAAATAATTCATTATTACCCTCATTTATTTATTTTTATTTTTTTATGTTATATTTTGAAAGGCACGTGGAATTTTTGAACTCAAGGAAGATGAAATTCGAAATATTTTAGTGAGATTTAATAATTACTATGGCTACAATTTACTGCTCAACGAAGAAGATCAAAAACTATTGACACAGCATGATAACCAAAGCGCATATGATGTAGGTATTGATGACACAGCATTGTAACATCTAGAAATAAAAATCAAATCGTCTGAACTTTCAACTTCTGCAGAAAATCCTACCATAGTACAGCAATGCAACAGTCAACCTGATTACGTGCAGTCAGAGAACAAACATTCCAAATGTTTTCCTAATGTGGAGTATCAATTCAGAAAGGTACTATTGATATATCTGTTTCTACAAAAAATACTTTAGTTCAAATCATAGAATTAGTTCAAATAATAGAACTAAATAAAGATATATAATAGAACAAAATATCGCCTGTAGAAACGTAAGTTGTAAAACGACGTAAAACTGTTGTCAGCAGAGAAAAATTATGTGTATAGTATATCACGTTATAGTAATATTATATCACTTTAAAAAATATGCATGAAATTGACCTTATGAAGCAACATTATGTGCTAAGAACTAGATCGGAAATCTAAAAGCATTATCTACGATTATTCTTTGATTTGTTTGATATGGCTGCCAATAACTCGTAAATTGGTATACAAAGGTTTACAATGAAAAAAAATGGAAAGAAGTCTTTTTACCAGCCTAGAGTAAGGCAAAAGGCAAAAAGCTTTAGGTAAGTGGTAGCTTTGAGTTTATTCAGGCTTTACTACCAGACACCTCTGTCTCTATCCAAGAACATGTCTATGTTCTTATTTCAAGAGTGAGTGCCGTACGAAAATCTACAAAGCGACAATTACCATTACAAGCAATAGATAAAGCCAGTGTCCGTAAGAGATGCGTAAATTGTGCTAAGAATAAAAAGGAAAACCGTACAAATGATAGTTGTCTTGATCTGTAAAGTTTATCTCTACTATACAAATGAAATTGTTTCGCTGACTTTCATAGCCAGTATAATTTTACTATTTGAGTATTTAGATAAACTAGTATATTATTTCGTTAAAATATATAAATATGTGTAATAATCATAGCGATTTGTTTTATAAAAACCCCTACTTAATTTTTAAATAATATAATTATAAAGATTATTTTTATGACAGTAAGTTACCTCTTACGACCATAGGGACAGCCGTGTCCCATAAAAAAAAACAAAAACCAAAACTAACTTTAATATTTTTCTTTAAAAATATGTTTTTTAGATCCACAATAAATTATATTAAACAGTTAAAATGATGGCAACAGCTCTCAAAACCTTATGGTCCTGAAAGGGTTAAGAGAAACATAAGTATTTGCGTCCGTAGGTAGTTTTGTCAGGTACATTTCTACTGCGTCACGATGGTGTCAATCAGAATTATATATATATATTTAATAGTAAACAATCACTCGTTTATTGAATTTAGTCCCAGTTAAATTAAGTCCCAGTTTCCTATTAAAGCAGAAACAGAAATATTATACATTTATTAAAAATAAAGATCGCCGTAACGCAGCTTATTTTTTAACCTTATTGTTTAATTGAACATGATGTATAATAAATAATAAGACTTATAAATGACTGGTTGAATAAAACAGCGGTGTTAAGTTCCACTCCTGAACATACAAATCAATATACAAAATATAGAATACTAGATAGTTGAGGCCAGTCGTGGCGCAGCGGCACGAGGTGTGACTGTAAAACCGACTGGTTGTGGGTTCGATCCCCACTCGAGGAGATGAAATATTTACTTAAATGTATATTTCCATTTCTTCGCTCTGGTGTCGAGGTTAAGCGCGGCGTTGAATTCTGCCACTCGCCACGCAATGCCTCCAGAATTCGGCAGAAACTGGGGAACGAAGTGTCTTAACACTAGGTTCCCTCTGCCTACCCTGCTGTGTGCGGGATACAGCGTGAAGCTGATTTATTTTATTTTTAGATATTGTATATTGCCGAAAATGAAGAGGAGGACGAAGAATGGAATAACTGCATTTCAAAATGATTTTATGAAAAAAAAATCAACTCACTTGTTTTTGTAACAACGCCATCGTAGCTATCTTCATATTTATTTCTTATAAACTCTACGTCCATTTTAAAAGATATATCATTTTCACTTTCCAAAGCAAAATAGTTTTACTCAGTAAAGTGAATGCCGAAAGTAATAAAAACTGAATGCCGAAAAATCGCGCGTTCAGATGAAACAAGTAAAAGATTTCGTTATCGTTATCTGTCGTATAGTTTATTTAGAAATCCTTGATTACACACGAAACTATATATATAATTATTTATTTATAGGTTTAAGTATTTCTGTTTGTCAAAATTTTCAGGGTTTTGTTCATTAATAATAATACTATAAGTATGATGAAATGAGGTTTGATTTTTTACTTGGCGAGAGAGGAGGAGAAAGTACGTTGTTGGGTTTTCAATATTTAAGGTCTCTAAAAAGGCGAAAAACAGATAATTACGTACTTATATTATCAGTATGTAATTATCTGTTAGTAGAGTATACACTGGTATTTAAAGGTACCACTTAGTTTCTTGTGGCACAATTGAAATATATCTGAATCTATGAGATTATTTATCAGCTTCACGCTGTATCCCGCATGTAGCAGGGTAGTCTCCGTTACCTCCTTTTCGTCGCTCGGCCTAGTGTTAATTATAATAATACGTATTTCATTCCACTGAGTAGGAATCGAACCCACAAGCGTCCCGTCTACAGTTACACGTTTGTGCATACTTTAATGTCTGTGCTTACTCTTCTAGATTCTTAAGAGGATATTTTACTCAATTGTATCGTGTGAGCGTGCATGGTTCTATATGTAATTATGTTTTGTTTAGACTTTAAAACGAAAGAAATTCGTGCGAATTTGGGAAAATATTATAAACGCATATTAAATATTTTGTATTACTTTATTTTTATAACTATACAAAAATAGATACTATATAGTTATGCAAAGATTTTATACTTTTAATATGATATAACTAATTTTCCTTTATTAGTTTCACGCTGTATAACGTATATAGCAAGAAAAGCAGGGGGTAGAAGTGTTAGAATACCCCGTTTTCCACTTTTTATCCAATTATTTTAAGTATTGCATGTTAAGTGACGGAAGTCAACGTCACGTTTTGTCTTCTAGAATTCATTCCGCCGAATGAGAATCGAACCCACAATCATCAAGCTTACATTGCTGACGGCATCAAATCTTAGTTAATTTTTAATGTCCTTCACAAAGTTATTTGTGGTATATTATCTTCTTTATCCATTTAGGCTTTCTTGAGCTTAGACTTACACAGAATTTTTCATGAAATTCATTGGATAAAGAATTGAACAAAATATTTTTAATTTATTATATTACATATAGTACAAAAATAAAAAATATTAAATAAGGAAAATGGAAATAAAATGTTAGTTTTTAAATACTTTATAATATGTGTGCAGCTAGACGAGCAAGCAATAAAATTAAAATGAGCAATTTGGATCTTTATGCCTTTATAATAAAAGGCAATGACTATATACACTAGAGTGTCACGTACATTTCTAATCTACTTCATTGCTCTGTCAACAAAAACAAATAACTGACATTATTAGAATAAATATTAAAATTACATTTCCAGACAGTATATAAGTGTTAGATGGTTATTGGCCTTGTTGAAATGTTATTTTTTAAACAATTGTAATTTCAGGGTAATAATAGTTTTATATTTTTTTTCTCACCGTCATCAACATCATCATCTCAGTCTTTTGTACGTCCACGGCTGTACAAATCTATCCCAAGGATTTCCATGATGATCGGTACTGTGTTTCCCAAATCTAGTGCATTCTGGGACCAGATCGTTGGTTCACGTGGTAGGGGGCTTGACCACTGAACATTTTTAACTTAGCTAACAAACAGTTTTTCTGCCGCAACGGCCATCGGTTTTCCAAACTACAAACGAAAAAAGACGAAAGAAGACATCTATATTACGTCACAATGGTCTTTTGAAAATGTTATATGTTTCGTATTATATTGGTTATCGTATCTGAATTTAATCGTTTGTGTTTATCAATATTTTAGAAAATACGAACACAAATGTGCCGTTTAAAATATTAGTTGCCTGCCTTTGCCTTCCCTGCTACTGCTGCTGGTGCATGTATATTATATTTTACAAATATATCTGTACACTATTACTGATATGACAAATTAATAATTCATATTATGCCTTCGAAACTTTAAAACTACTAGGTCAAATTTTGATGACATCATATTTAAAATATTTTTAAACACAAATACTTTACAGAAAGCCATATACGACATCTTTATTAGTTCATAGACCAATTTCGCCCGTTCCTTTGCCATATAGTTTCTTTGAGGTGTGTTGGGACACACCGAGAAAGGATTACTCCAAATTGAGAAACTATATACATGAAGAAACAATAAAAGAGGGTATCTCGTCTTATTTATACATATGTGTATAAATGAAAACAGTTTTTTTTAATATTTACACAAATAAATTATAAAATCATCGCGTGAAGTCAGACACGTCTCGCTATCGTAGCTGTATAGACGAGACATAAGAAAAAATCAAATATTTACCATCTCTGGTCCACAAAGTGTTACTTTAAGAATGAAATATAATATAAATGGAATCTTTGTTCCTTTGTAGTGTATAAAGTGAAGTACGAAGTGTCATATCATTAGGTTCACTTTGTCTATTTAGAAGTAGATTTTTTTTTAATTTAATTTTTTCGTGAACTATATGAGCCAAAATTCGATTGGTTCTACTATTCATGTTCTGGCTCCATTATAGGACCAGCTCGTTCATAGTTGCCAAGCTTCATAGAGATAAAATGATTACAAAGTGACCAACTTCAGTTTTATAGGTTTTTTTACATAGTTAAATAGTTCGAAAGTTAAAGTAATAAAAGAATAAAATTAATTAGTTTCACGCTGTATTCCGCCCACAGCAGTGTAGGCAAAGGGAACCTAGTGTTAAGGCCGTTCCCCACTTTCAGCTTAATTGTGGAGGCTTTGCGTGTTAAGTAATAAGAGCGTGTGAAAAAAACAAAGTTCAAAATAACCGACTTCAAGAACTATAAAACATGAAATAATTTCATATTGATTTAATTTAGAATACTTCTTATGTAATCCTTTAATGTTAAGACAATACTATTATTTGAATGTGCTACTTACTAATAGATTTGAAGTCGGTGGCAAGACAAATAAATTTAATATTATAAAGGTCTTCATATACGACATCTTTAAACATGGAAAATTACTGTAATGATATTCTTATACTCTTAGTTGTAGTTTCAATTTCCATTTTAGGTCAAAGACTAGTTAGTTTATCTGAAGCTGCTTTTCGTCTCTGCCATTTACCACTAACTTAAATTTTGCCTCAAATGATAAGCAGCTCCCATGGAACAAAATAAGAATCACTCAGTTCAGATCAAAACTCTTTTAGTAATCTATGTAGGTATATATACAAAGTATTGTGACATTTGATTTGTCCAAGTTAACAAAAATGCTCGCAAAATAAAACTTTTACGGAACCAAATCAACGGAATTGAGAACCTCCTCCTTGTTGAAATCGGCTAAGAAAAGATACACAGGAGAATTTTTTTTATCACCGATAAAGTAAATAAAAGAAAAATATATATTTTTTATGCACAGAGTGTGACTGTAAAGTCGACTTCCCCCTGATCCACACTCGAGGAGATGAAATATTTACTTACATTTCTATTTTCATTTCTTCGAGGCAAAACGCGGCGCTCGGTTCCGCCACTCAACACGCTATGCCTGCAGAGCTCGGCGAAAAATGGAGAACGTGTGTCTTAGGACTTGGTTCCCTCTGCCTACCTTGCTGTGTGCGAGATTCAGCGTGAAGCTGATTTGATTTAATATCTTTAAAGATGTTCGGGGAAACAGTTACAATATACAGGATACAACGTGAAGGTAACAAATAAAAATAAACAAATTGTTTTTTTATTATTTTATAATAAAAACTACAATATATGTATGTATATTCTAAAAAAACACATTTTTTTTTATTAAACTAATACTCAAATTAAATTAAAATATAAACAAATCCTTCATAAATTCTTATTTTTTTAAATAAAAATAACTTAAATTTAACTATACAAAATAATAAATAATAGTCTTTTAATTTTCTTTCAAACTTCTTCAAGATGCTGTTAAAAAGCTTTTAATTTTGCTATTTCTGGATATTTTTAGATTTCAATGTTTTTTTTTTAATAGAGAAGAATTCAAACAACATCAGTAAGTCAATATTTTAACAATTTTTATGTTAGTTCACACTAAAAATAGAAAAATTTTTTTCCAAAACGTGTAAAAAATTTAACGTAGTGGGATTCTTGGAAATCGTCAAGAGGTGGTTCTAAATAGAATGCGGTGAAACTCCCAACGTTTATATTTTTTATGCGTTTTAAAAAAATCAGCAAGTTACTTAAACTATCCCATGAAATTTCTTTGAAAATGACACAAGTGGAAAGTTCTAATATATATAATACATATACTTATAGATTTACATACAATTTCTTCAAGTATTGTCCATATAATGTAAATTCATGCTACTTCGCCGCAGCTTTTTCTTGGGTTAGACTAGGTTTTACTTCCTCTGTAAAATACAATTAATTTTAATTAGATTTTGTAGTAATTGGCTATTTAATCATTATTTTTTTTATTCTGATACATAATGTGAAACAGATTGGAAGTACTTTACTTGCAAAACTTTAAGTCAATATTTAAAAAAAAATTGAATAGAGAAACACTTATTATAAACTAGCGGCTCGGCTTCGCCCGCTTCAAATACATGATTATTGATTTAATAAGCAGAATTGATTGACAACTATAACGACTTCTAATATGATTTTTTTACGACATTCAAAGAATTTTTGATTGTTTTAAATAAAAAATACGACCATTATTGATATTTGATATTTATAAAATATACATAAAGCTAAATATTTATTCACTTAATAATTTAATGTACTGCTTCAGAAACAGCCTTAAATGTTAAACTATTGATTTGAAGGATTCATAATATTCTTTGTAAAATAACTGTAATAATTGCATATTTTTTTTCCTGTAGTTTTTAAATTAGTTACATATATTATATGAACGAACCAACCAAAAAATCTTTGTATTTACTTGATATTTCTTTCAAGATCGATCTTTATCTCTGTGTTGAATTAATTACGACTTCTTTCAAATGACTATAAC
The DNA here is from genome assembly GCA_018249695.1 of Heliconius erato demophoon. NCBI lineage: Eukaryota > Metazoa > Arthropoda > Insecta > Lepidoptera > Nymphalidae > Heliconius > Heliconius erato. The sequence continues at coordinate 2,246 of DWQW01006962.1, read as the reverse complement.
TTTTTTTTTAATGAACCGATTTTCATGAACTAAACTGCTTTAGTAGTTAAACTAACTTTAGTAGTTAAGTTGAGTTAAAACAAAGCAATTGGTGAAATTTTCAAGTAAATCGGCTTAGTACTTTCAGAGAAAAATGTGGACAAAAATATGTCGACAGACAGACAAGAAATTCAAAAAAAATCTTTTTACTTTCTATTATTCTTTTTAAGTGTCCCTCTATCCATTTCAGTCAAAATTACTACAAAGTACAGACAAAATACTTTTACTGTCTTATTATATATAGAGATTAGCTTTTATCTGTGGTTTTGCCTGCAAAATCGTACTCAAAACTTATTTATCTATTCAAATTCGTTGTTCCTAAGACTACAAAGCCTAGTTTCAAGTTATGCTATCAAAATAAATTTCCAGAATTTTATTAATATTTTTTCATAAATATTTAATGAAAGCTGACCAACTATTTTAGTGATATTCCACAATTAGAAAAGAAACATACTTTTTTAGACGTATAAAAATTATGCTTTTATAATTTAATAAAAAAAATATAACTTTTTTTTTAAATAGTAACTAAACAACTGTTTTAATCTTTTTTAAAATTACAAACCTGGATCAGATTTCCTCTTGTCCAGATAGTCAGGATCATCCCACTCTTGGCGGTCAGCTGTACTAAATAATACGTAGGCGACGCTTGTAGTAATGCATAAGCCCGCAGCTAAGAAGAATACGATACGCCAACGGGTTAAATCTGTCTGCAAATTAACATTGTTTTTAGGTTTTACGTACCACCCACCCTAATCTAATCTACCCTACTTTCCCTATTTCAAGACATTATACGTTAAGTGACGGAACCTAATGCCGCGTTTTTTTCTTACCAAAGCAAAACAAATATAAAAAAGTTAAATATAGCTTCATTATACCAACATAAAAGACAAATCGTTGAGTTGGGCACCTCAACCCTACACACATAAAAATATAAAAATTATATTGTACATACATAAATAATATATTATATTATATTTTTATGCGGCTTTACATCTGTCGTTATGTGGATAAAACTAACACTTGTCACATTCTAAATAAATGGAGGAGGATACATAGAAACTATATAGAAATATAACCTATAACTTTCCTCCATGAATGGAATATTCAATAAAAAAATACTTTTTCAATAGAATATAGCAGTACCGGAGATTAGCACGTTTAACAAAACAAACTCTTTAGTTGTATTAGAATAATATTACAGATAGTATATGGAAGGGAAAAATGTAGAAACAAAAGATTTGCAATTTAATAGCTCAATTTTGATTTTATTACAGGAACTATATGACACTAACTTTCAAAGGTACATTTTCAAAAATATTATCCACACTCACCACATAAAATATCCTCGAAAATGGGCCAACATTTTACAAACCGTCATATAATTTTCTAGCAATATCGTAAACGATAAAATACCAAAAATGAGATCTAACCCCAAAACTCTGGAGATTTTCAACTATTTTAGTTAAAATGCTAAAAGTATTTATGTGAAATTTGTGGATTTTGTGTTATTTCTTTTAGATTATGAAAGGGTTTGTGAAAAGTAACCCTTTTTTGATTACGAGCCTAACTTTATTTAAACATATGAATACATATGTTTATTATTCTACATACATTATTAGTCGCTTAAAAAGAGATAGCATAGCGCATTGCACAGCAATTGACTGCCAACCTGGCGGTTTTGAGCTCATTTCCCACTTGGGGATTGAGTTAATTTAATTTGTTCGCTCTGGTATAAGAGAAAAATGCGGTGTGGAGTATCCACCACTTAATATTCAATGTCTCTAAAGTTGAACGGAGACTAACTGAGAAACTGAGTGTCCATTAAGTTTCTTCTGCTTACCCTGTTATGTGGAAAAAACTGTGAAGGTGCTAAAAATAATTTAATAAAGGTAATTATGTGACAGTTCTTACTGGATCATTGTTTAATATCAAACTGGTAACAATTGGTGTTAGCACGCTTCCTAGGTTAGCCACAAAGTTAGATATGGCAAACATAACACCCGCATAGTTCGGTGACATGTCTAGCGGTGACATCTGCAAAGAAATAATATTTTTATTTTTAACATTTTATGGTGTTATCCACACTTAAGATATCTACTATTAGTTTTCAAAAAAATAAAACAAAAACTTAAACTTAGCGGGATTCTAACCCATTTATCTTGGAAAACCTTTTTTAGGAACGTAATTTTGAGGGTGATGGAGAAAAA
>DWQW01006961.1:0-15608 GCA_018249695.1 Heliconius erato demophoon | reverse complement strand
GTTGAGTTCTGCCACTCAACACGCAATGCCTCCAGAATTCGGCAGAAAGTGGGGGACGGAGTGTCTTAACACTAGGTTCCCTCTGCCTACCCTGCTGTGTGCGGGATATAGCGTGAAGCTAATTTTTAATTTTTATTAATTTATATTATTATATATTTAATTTTATTAAATAAAATTTGCACTAAGACGTTGTCCTCCTTTTTCTTATTATAAATTAGCTGTAATATTTCAAAGGCTGTCTGGTAGAGATTGCTTAAAGCAATAAGACAGCCTTTGCATACGTGTTTTTTTCTTTATGTTTATTTGTTGTTCATTTTATATATTTCTTCGATTTATGTGTGCAATAAAGTTTATTCTATTCTATATAAGTCTAAATAATCAAAAGAAGTCAAAAAAGAATATTAAGTAGAGAAAAAAATATTATTACAGAATATATCTATGTAATTTAAATAAACAAACAAAATAAGTAAACGTAAGTTAAGAAAATTCTTAATATTAGTAAAAATAGAATAACCTAACTAATTAATATAAATAATATTTTAGTAAAAAAATAGATAATATTAGACGAAGATATATGCTATCACTTAGTGTTATTTATATTTTTTAAAAGATTCCTACAATATATTCGTTATAATAAATTATTTTTGCGTAACTTTAAACATTTACTCAGCCTATGTTCCGTTCTACTCCAGTATTTTAAAAATTTGATATTTTTTAAAATATGAATTTCTGTGATATGGTCTAAAAGCAAGTAAAGCAGCACTTTTAATCGGTATAAAGCGCACAATGTATCTAATATATTTAATGAGATAAGGAATAATATTATACTATTGAAAATAGTTATCCCTTGCGGGGTAGTCAGAGAGAACGGCGCATACCCCGCAAGGGACAAAGCGTGAAGCTAAGTTAAGTTAAGTAAAGTTAGAAAATAGTTTGGCAATATGCCTTCTTTATTTTTAAACATATAAATTGGTAGTGTGGGTTATCCTTAAGAAATAGACATAATATGTTCTATATAACATTACGGTATATTTCTTTAGTTAATCTTACATAACCGAATAACAATAATAACATCGAACCGCGGGCCCTGCAGAAATAATAAAATATATGCAAGTACATCTTAGAACATAAATATTCAATTTCGTTCGTTCTAATAAAAGTCCACGACACCATATATCTTATAAATAAGTCACAATAAGGCATTTTGTGACAAAAAATAGTTGATAATTGGTCGGTTAGGTAGGTTTCCGTTTTTTAAAACTGAAGTGTATGTTTGTGACCACATAAAAACAAAATAACCACATAAAAACTAACAGTAGACCGAAATGTATGAGAATTTACAAAACCGTCAACACAGTCTGCTCGTTAGGGCCGGTCATACCGTGCGGCTCGTAGGCTAGGTCATTTTAAATCAGCGATATCTCCTAAAGTATTTATTAGAATGATGTACAGTAAACTATAATTTCAATCAAGATGAAATGCTAAAGGTGATTATTATATTTATTTTGATAAGGATGAATAGAAAATACATTAAAAATAACCCGATTAATTTAAATGAAATATATTACATACATAAACATTTACTAAAGCGGACTTTTGAATAGATTTTTTAAAAGACAATATTTTTGTAAAATATTGTTTTTATTTGTCAAAAACAAGTCATATTTTAAAGTATTTTAATATATCAGTATATATTGAGAATAAAAAATCTCCCAATGAATGTAAAAAGTTGTGATCTTCTACTATTTTTCACCTACTCTAAATGTGTCAGTATAAAAATAAACATTATTGTAGAGGCCACTCGTGGCGCAGGGGCACAAAGTTTGACTGTAAAAACGACTGGTCATGGGTTTGATACCCACTCTCGAGTGGAAGTATTTACTTAAATTTATGTTTTTATTTCTTGGCTCTGGTGTCGAGGCAAAGCGCGGCGTTGAATTCTGCCACACACGCAATACGCAATGCCTCTAGAATTGGAGAAGAAAGTGGGGAACCGAGTGTCTACACACTAGGTTCCCTTTTGCCTACCCTACTGTGTGCGTAACGTAAAGCTAATTTATTTTATTTATAACAGTAGTATATTACATTAGCATTTTAGTAAACAGAATTGACTGACAACGATAATGATGTCTAATATGTTTTTTTATTACTCCAATCTGTAATATTCAAATATGATTTTTTACTACATTACCTTAAATTCTGTTTCGTTTTCTGATTTTAATGTTAATGGATACATAAAGCTATTTATTTATTATACGTATATTTTTTGTAACATCACGTCCTTTTTACCTATGTTATGTTTTTTAAAACTCTGTTAAATGTGCTGATGTCTGTGAATAATTTTATTTATTCCTTCAGAAACGGCATTCAATGTTAAATTATTGATTTGGGTAAGGATTCATAATATTCTTTGTAAAATGGTTACATATTAACTCCTGTATAGTTATTTTTATTTTTTTTTAATTAGTTATATATAATATTAGCTAAATGCATATTTGGTAAATATGTAGTTACCAGTGAGCGCGCGCGGCTTCGCCCGCTTATTTGCACCCTTAGGGGTGAACCAAAAAACCACGAAACACGTGTTCAATAAAATATTTTTAACAGTCTGAATTAAATTTTGTTGAAATGTTTTTAAGAGTCTGAAATTCAAATTTTATAAAAATCAGTGCCAATTTAAAAAAAATCCATACAAACTTTCAACCCCTATTTCATCACTTTAGCGTTAAAATTTTTCAAAATCCTCTCTTAGTGGATGTCCAGATTATAAAAATTAACATCTGTCCAAATTTCACGTTTCTACGCACAGCGGTTACGGCTGTGCGTGCGTCTTACCTCAGTCAGTCAGGTACATGTACTTTTATATATATAGATTACAGAGTACACGTAGAAAGGATGTTTTTAGGCATTTTTATATAGATTTATTTCGAACGAAAGAACGAACTGAAGAATCTATGTATTTACTTCATATTTCTTTGAAGATCAAATCGTTCTTTATTTCTGTGTTGAATTAATTACGACTTAACTATTATGATTTAGGAAGGTATTCTTTGATGGACGCTCGTGAAGTGTCGGCGATCGCAGAGGAACGCCCCGCGTACGCTAATCAGGGGAATTTGACCGTTGGGCCCAGTCACGCCGAGGCACGGACGTGCCGTGAGATCGAAAATAATAGAAAACAAAAATATCAAAGTAAACTATAACTATACATTTAAATGTTATTCTGAGTTAAAACAAACCAAATGATGAAAGTAAGTAGATCAGTTTAGTACTTTCGGAGATTAACGTGTAACATACAGACAGACAGATAAGAAAATAAAAAATATATATTTTTGCTATCTATTATTCTTTTGAAGTGTAGCTCTATCAATTGCACTCAAAATTAGTTAATGTACAGACAAATATTTTTACTGTCTTATTTCATATTGAGATGAATAATTTATAATTATTTTAATTTAAAATTTACCTTTATTTCTTTATAAATTTGTTCTGATGGTCCAATCTGTTTCAACATTTGTATATATGAAAATATAGCTTCAAGCACCTATTAAAACAAAAAATATTACATTACATTAATAATATAAAATAAAAAATATCATTATTTACTTATTATAAATATATTACAATTGTTAATATACTATATTTAAATAATAAATATTATTTACATTCTTCGCTTGGTAGACTGTTTATAACTATATCTCAAGGACACGACGTAAAGTGGAACGGAATATCTTGAAACTAGTTTCCTACCTACAAAAATTATATAGAAATCTTCTAAATTATTTCTTGGATACCTACCTCTTCGACATGATCAAGTCCTTTTTTAGTAAGAACAACTTGTACGGAGAACAGGCTGTACATAGAAGTGTTATCTATGCCTCCTTGAATACCCGCGACCAGATCGAGCGCCCATACTCTAAGATAAATAAAAAAAATATAATTATAGATATATTAATTATATATTGATTAATAAAAACGATGGTTGCGGGTTCGATCCGTCTCCAATTCGTGTAGAACGGAGTGTGTTTACACTTATGAAAGAAGAAAATAACAACAAATGATTGTCGTTCTATATATAAAAAAAAAAGTAAATTGGCAGTTCTCCAAAACGCACAAATTTCAATTTTCTTGTGTTTACTTATTAATAGTAAATTATTTTAAGAAGATGAATATCATATTAAATACTTAACTAAATAATAAACAAGTAGTCTAGACAAGTTAATTGATTTAGTGTATACAAAAATGTATAAGAATCTTAAGAATTGGATTTACTTTCTTATTTTAGTCTAAATATAGTTTTAATGGAAGCTTTTCTCTTAAAATGCTTTTAAAATGTTGCAATTCCGTCTGTTACAATAGTTGTTTTACATATAGTAGAAGTCCCGGTTGTCTTTCTACTGGGGGTCTTCTGATAACGATTGGAGAGAAGCAGTCATCTTGTTCTGATGAAGGGCATTCTTCACCTATCTAAGCTCGTCCCCTAGGTGTTCAGCGTCGCAGAGTTGGTGCGCTCTTTGAAATAAAGATTTTCCAATGGTAAAAAAATGTGCAGGATGGTGGTAAGATTCACTATTGTAGTATGTGTAACCATACTGGTTTCTTTGCTAGCTAACTTAATATCTTTCAGCCCACAAACAATGGTAAGAGTCCTTGACATGTTTAGCCAGTTTATACCTCGGCGTACCAATTTGGCTAACTATTGAAGATACCGTCAGTTTAGTCTTATTGTGTATTTTCGGCAACCCATACAATTTAGGACATTTTACATAACTAGTTACGAGGGAGTTAATGTTACATATCTTACGTTTCTTTCATTCTTTTTCTGCAATACCTACGTTTCGCTGCCGTATATCAGCGTCGGTCATCAGTATTGCACAGTGTATTCTGTTATTTCACGGTCTCACCAATGCATCTAAGGCACCGCTAATTCTGTTACCGGCAGCAATGCGCCTGTGCGTCTTTTCTTCATTTCTTTCAAATGCAAGAACAGGTTCTGGTCCTTCTTTAGGAGAGGACTTTCCTTGGAAAGGAAATTTCCCCTCGCATGTCACTCTGTGTCACTTCATGCTGCCAAGTTGACATGGCGCAACCATATTCAATACGTGAGACGTGCCTTTTCCTTCTCGCACACAGGCTGAGTGATATCTATAAACAGACTTTACAACAAGGGAAGCGATTAAAATATTGTACCGAGGTAGTCTCCCAAAATATCTTACACTTCTGTCAAACATCTAAAAAAATATATTGGTTTAGGATCTGCTCACTTTTGTAAAATGTAGCAAATTAGTTAACAACCTTAGGAATTACTAAAATTTCGTTAGAAATATTGCTCGTTAACATTTTATTTCTTTCTTTCTCAGAACTTTCATTATTCATCTTTATCAGTAGTTTCGTTTGGTGCCTTAGCTTATCCTTTTTCTATTTAAAAAAAAAATATCTGAGGCCTTATGATCCTAACGAGCTTTTTTTCTACAGTGTCTTTCACATTATCATCCCAACATTTATCGTGTTTTTTACTAAAACTTCGTTTTAATTTACCATATATTTCTGTCGCTGCTTTTCTCATATAATTCTTAAATATAATGGCAGTTTTCTGTTGTAAAGAATACTTTGGAAGTACTTATTCCTCTTTGATCGCTGGATCTTAAAAGTTCTAGCTATGCGATAATTCGACCCCAAGTTTGGACGTCTCGTACCTTAAAATGAAACAGACTCCTTATTTTAGCAGCCACTACATATTGATCTTTTCCCAAGATAGCATCTCGAGAGCACTCGTGTGTCCACAACCTAACCTTAAATATACTGATCCGCTAGGAATAAGTCAATCATACTTTTGACAGTGAGAATATAATAGAACGTGCGAATGGATTGGTGATGAAGGAATAGCAAATAAGATTAACGAAGAAAAAGTGAGCGGGAACAAATATAGGAGGAGACATCGGTTGACCTTCGAAAATACAGCATATAAGATAATGAAGGAGGAAAATCACGTAAAAAGCATGAGGACTCCCCAGAAGGCATGTATGAAAAAGTTAATGATAGAGGACGAGGTGAAAGAGGTTTCTCTCTGACTTTCCCACTAGAAATACAGCGTGAAACTAAATAAGTAAGTATTTCATTTCAATTCTGTTGTAAAGAATCATTGCTGGTACCACAGCATCATTTTCCTTCAGTTGCTTATCATTATTCTATACTAATTGTCATAGTCCGTATTAACATATTTAAAAAAAAAACCATTTATAAAATAAATAGGGGTTGTTCATAGATGCCACTTCAATAAACGTGAATTATAATGTCCAAGCTTATATCTCACAGCAAAATTTCAGTTTTACACGCTGGTTTTAAAACAGACCTCATTTTTGGTTGAAAATAACAATTTTAGGAGAGCTGCCAAAATATAGAATATATGCTACACTATAAGAAAGGAAGTACACATTAAACAGTCTTTTAGTAGTGGATTTCCTTAAAAAGATGTAAGATGAAAATAATTAATTGTTCAAAAGATAAACAAATAAAAATTCCTACAAAATTTTACTTAGCTTCACGCTTTATCCCTAGCGGGGTCTAGTCAGAGAGAACGGACCGCAAAACGCTGCGGTCTCTATATACCTCTTTCGCCTCGTCCACTGCCATCAACTCAACCTCTTAACACATGCCTTCCGGGGGGTTCTCATGCTTTTTTACGTGACCTTCCTCCAGTATCTTTGATACTGTGTTTTCGAAGGTCAACCGAGGTCTCCCCCGATATCTCTTACCACTCACTTTTCCATCATAAATCTTTTTTGCCATTCTTTCATCACTCATTCGTTCGACGTGCCTAAACCAGCTGACCACGTTCTTTTTCATTCTTACCGTGACATCCTCGCTAGTACCTGCCATTCTGTGTATCTCTTCATTGCGGATTCGATCAGCTAAGCTGACTCCGCATATCCTACGAAGAGATCGCATCTCCACAGCATTCATCTTTCTTTCATTCTTTTTCTGTAATATCCACGTTTTCATAATTTAAACAATTAATGTAATTTGTTTATCTTTTGAACAATTATATATATATTACTTTTTCCTTAAATAGGAGAGAAGACTACCGCGTCCCTCGTGTGCGAGTAGAAATGTCACGTACTCCTGCGGCTTCGATTCGTATTCGGAAAGCAATGATCTCAAGCACCATGTTAAATGTATCTAGAAGAAAAACAAATTTACGAAATACTTTAACAATTATTTATTATAAAATTATAATCATATATAAAAAAGCTGATATTTTTTAATGTTTTTTATTCCAGTGCAAGCATATATCTATTATATATTCTCAAATAGAAAACATTATCATTTACAATACGGTCAACAAGTCGTGGCGCAGACTTGATTTTTCGGATTTTTTCTTCCTTTTGATTATTTTCTAACTCAACTTCAGTCTGGTCAACTCACTTCACGTTTTGTTGATCGTACTGTAAGTTTTTATAACGTAATGTATACAGTAGCGTAGCGGGCGTAACTCGCGCCCGGTGCAAAATACCTTTTCAGCGCCCCCCAGAAGAACATCATATAATTGTATATATAAAATATACTCCTAATTTAATATATTTAAATAGTTTTGCAGACCTTTGGGCGCCCCTTTGAGAGTAGCGCCCGGGGCATGATGACCCCCCTTGCCCCCCCTCATTACGCCACTGAATGTATATGTAAGTATTTTTATTATTTATTTCTTGCATTTTGCACGAAAATACTACAGAAATTCCGAAAACCGTATGAGTTAAGGTCTACGTCGCCTACATACAATGTAATACAATGTAAATTTTACACTAATCTACATCTATATGTACTTCTACTAATAACAGAACCTATAACAAACTAGAGATCAGGAAAATAAAAATACTGTAAATATATATATTATCTCGAACGTAATTATTACACAACCATCACATTTAATTAGGCCAAGGTAAAAACGACTGGTTGTGGGTTCGATCCCCACTCGAGGAGATAAAATACTTGAATATTACTTAAATTTATGTTTCCATTTCTTTGCTAGTGTATCCAGGCGAAGCGTGGCATTGAGTTCTTCCACGCTTTGCTTACAGAATTCGACAGAAAGTGGGGAACGGAGTGTCTTAACACTAGGTTCTCTCTGCCTACTCTGCTGTGTGTTGTGTGTTTGTGTTTGCTTGTTCTAAGCCATGAAAAAGTCAAGATTTTTTTTTATTTATCTATATTCCGCTCTTAAGCTTTCTCCTGTTATAGGACATTATGCACTGGCTGGTGAAGCTCTACGCCTTTTTTATACTGTTATTCTTTATAATTTGTAGTAGTTAGTAATAACTACTAATTTATATGTGTACTTTTTATTTATATGTGTAAACATATAAATAAAAAGTGCACATAATACAGTGGTGTAGGATAATACACAATTTTCAATTTACCTCAGTAGTATCGCTAACTGGTTTCATGTAATAAATGTCTTTGAATTGCGGTGTAACCATTTCTGGTTTGAAAGAGAATTTACTGAAGTCATCAGCTGGCAACTTATTCGTGGGTATTTGTCCGAACGTACATGATACAAGTTTCTCTAGATCTGCAAGATCCATATCGGCCTGTAAGTTATGTAAAAGTTAGAAATAACAAACTTATAATTACTACTTTTTATTAAGTTATATTAAAAGTGCGTACATAGAAAAATAGATTAAATAAGGAAATCATTATAAAGACAAGAATTAAAAGATTTTAGCACTGAAGTAATTCTATGATATTGGGTTAAGAATATACAGGGTGTAACGCGATTGACGGATTCAACGGTTGTTTATAAGATTAGTGCCTATTCATTTCATTCCCATATATATTCGCCGTTTATGCAGTAGTTCGGCAGATATTTGAGAATTTGCGATTTTTTTGGGAAAAATTAAATTCTTGCCGGTCAGTAATCAATCTGCGATCCTCCAGATAAACCAGGAGCTGGCTATTTATGATTCTCTCCATGACTTTGCCATCAGGTGACACGTATACTCGCTGCTGCTTTGTCTTTTTTATAAATAAAATAAGCATTATAATGTCATAACTTTTTTACGTGTACTTTTAATAAAGTCTATGAATAAATGTGTAATTATTTTTAAATATTTTAATAAATTTGAACGTCGAAACTATTTAAATTTGACTCAAGAAACAATCCAATTGTAGCTCAAAATCGTTCGTGGAGCTTATTTAGGCTTCTGCATACCACTGGTGATCCGCGGACCAATGGTTGGGAATCATGGCTCTAGGAGTCTAGATAAACCAAGAGCTGGCTATTGATGATGCTCCCCAAGACTTTAGGAGTAGGGAGGTGATAGCAATAGGCCTGTAGTTAGATGGATGGAACCATGGCTTTTCTTCGAGATCGGTTTGATAAGAGCGTTCTTCCATGAATCTGGGACTACGCCGACTGAGTAAGAATGCCGAAACAAACGCGTTAGCACCAGTGTCATCTCAGGAGCACAAGAACGGAGCACTAAGGGAGAGATGCCCTCTGGCCCGCTTGACTTGTGGATGTCCATGAGTCTGTCCAAGAGGACAGAGCTCGACTAACAGCTATTTGGTTGAACCTAACCTCAGGCATCGAGCTCTGGTACCGTGAATGCCGTCGGAGGCGGTGTTCCTTGATCGTCCAAAGTCAAGTTCGAGGCAAAGAGAGCACCCAGGAGATCGGCTTTCTCTATTGCCGTGTTGACCAAGATGTGGTGGAAGCGAAGGCTGGCTCAAGTTGCCAAATGCCGCCTTTGAGAGCGCCCAAAGCGTTCCGGACAAGGGTAGCTCTCAAGCTTGTCGATTTTGGCGATATGCTCAGACCATGCTCTGGTAATTTGCCACTTTAAGAACCTAGAGGTTTGGTTATACTTCCTGTTCCAAGTTTTCATTAATAACAAGTAACTAGTGCCTCGGCCCAGATTTGATATACCTCACGTTTGCTAAAGGCAGCAAGCTTGCAAGACGTTTCAAATCAAGGCTGTGACTTGCCACTAATTGGCACTACAGTGTTAGGAATATCACTCGGTAAAGGAGCATCGACGACGACCTGGTACTGTTCCGGATGTGAAGTCAGTAGAAGATCTAATTATGGCAAGAAGGCATATGATTGTCCACGTCCGGGAGTCGCGTAGGCGATTCAACTAATTAGGACAATTCATTCGCCATGGCAAGGTTGAATGCAGCTCTCACCACGTGGTCGGTGGTGCGTGATCCAAGCCAACTGGCATTGTGCCCATTGAAATCGCTAAGTATGATAACCTCAGCGGAGGGGATCTGTGACAGCATATCGTCCAAGGCCGATTGCATGTGCTCCATGAGTCGATCCGTTTTTGCATTACCACTGTGGGACCTGTAAAGGCTCGATCGTCCAAGTCAAAACGGAGCCAGATAATTACTATTCATTCCAAGTTTCAATTAATAAAAACACTCAACCGACCTGTACAGCCACAGTCATTCTATGGGCGCTATAATGGCGCTTCTTAAAGTCAATGGCAGCTTTGCGTAATTTCTCGTCATCATGTATATCATCGCGTAAGCTACGTAGATTGCCCCAAGTAAATCTTCTAGCTGGGTGTCCCTCCGGGAAAAGTGATGAGATGAGCTGATCTTTCCGATTTGAATTCGACGAAGCAAACGTTTCAAATTCTATAACAGAAATGTTGTGTGTTAAATTTTTTCTACTTCACGTTGTATCCCGCTATAGTCTGTCCTTTTGTTAAAACACTCCATTTATCACTTTTCGCCGAATTTTCAAGGCATTGCTTGTTGGATGCTGGAATTCTACGCCGCGTTTTGTCTTGTGTCTAGAGCCAGGAAATGAAAACGCATTTTTTATTGTGTGTTAACGTATTTTTTTATTGTTTAGATAAGTTATCACTTTGAACTACATGGATCTATTAAAAAAGACACCGGCCAGGTTATAAACAGAATGTGTAAATTTTTAACAAGCAAGTACTTGTACAACTTTTAGAATATATAAATCGTTGTTATTACCGGATTGTATAACTTCTAATCTGCGTTGCATAACCTCCTTCTTCATGAGTGGGCTGACGAAGAACTGACTGAATATATCCATGGCTTCTGGCAGATTTTTCTTTTGTATCTCGAAAAAAAAATTTGTTACCTCGCTTTCAGTCCAAGCATTGTCGTAACCACCTCCTTTCTATTTAAAACAAGTGTTAAAAGAAATTTAATAAGTAGGCTTTTATTTATATTATAAAACAGATTTAATAACATAATATTTAGGCCGTCGAGGCCCACAAGACTGTGACTTTAATGCGACGGTTGTGGCTTCGATCCCCACTGGAGGAAATGAGATATTTATTTAAATTTATATTTCCATTTCTTCGCTCTGGTGTCGAGGCAAAGAGCGGCGTTGAGTTCCATCACTCAATACCTCCCAAATTCGGCAGAAGGTGTGGAATGGAGTGTCTTAACACTAAGTTCCCTCTGTCTACTCTGCTGTATGCGTGATGATTTAATTCAATTTTTAATTTAACATAACTTATTTTTATTGTAATATTAATATTTTATTTTTCAACTTCACACTGTATCCCGTATAAAGCAGGGTAGGCAGAGGGAACCTATTGTGTTAAGACACTCTATATTCTCATTTTCCACCAACTTTTGAAGTCAATACGTGTTCTATTGCAGAGTTTAACGCCGCGTTTTTATCTTGTTACCAGATTAAAAATTTAAATATTAATAATTCATTCTATCGAGTGGTAGTCGAACCCACAAAATCGCGTTTCGGTGATACGCTTATGCCACTGCGTCACAACGGCGTCACTTAATACATAAATCGCTAATATAGAAAATATTTTTTAATTGTAATTTACCTGAACAAATGTATCTAATTCATTCTCCTTTGGGTATTTCGCACTGCCCCTGAACACCATGTGTTCTACAAAACGCCCCAATCCCTGTATGTCCGCTGGGTCGCTGTAACTGCCCACTCCAACAAATAGAGCACACGCTGCCTACAACAAAATATATTTTTTCCAAGAATGAATTTTGTTGTAATCGAAACGATTTCTGTTTGAGGAAAGAAAAGAAGTGCATTCGAAAAAAAAAAGAAAAAGGTAATACCGACGATATTGAATTGCGTAAAGTAGAACGAGAGATATCCCTTTCTCGTTCTAATATGTTTTTTGAGAATGAAAGTCGGCGACACTTAGTAGTATGTTTATTAGTAGGTGTTTAGGTTATTGGTCTATCTATTCGTAACTGTGTCACACGAAATACAGTATGGATAAACATTGTGAAATTAAAAAAAAAATTCTACGTCTAAACATTTGAGGTACTTTAATATATTTTTTTAGATATGAGTTTTTAATATTTTACCGTATATGCCGCTCCCGTAAAAGGAGCGCAGACGCTTCCAGTCTGTATAAGTGAACATATCATCTATACTTATAATAAATCTGTAGAAAAGTCGTTTCTGTACATTGAAAATATTTAAAAAAAAATTACCAGGGTGTTAGAGGATAATTAACAGAATCCATTTCCAACATTTTTGGAATTTTTGTCTGTTTGTCTGTTTGTCTGATTATGTGAACAAGTATCACGTAAAAAGTACACAATAAATTTAAGCAACTTTTATACATAAAAATTACAAATAAATCAAGGTAGGTTTTAGTGTTTATTTCAATGTAATCGCTTCACTCTATCAAAAGGTATAAGTATTTAAGTTTTCAAGATGATGATATTTGAGATACTAAAAAATCGATACAAGTAACGCTATCTATTGACAAAAATAGTAGGTACTAACGAATCTTGATCCTCTCTTTCATACACGTAACGCTATCACTAATTGCGATGGGATCTTAAATAGATGGCGCTGTGCATAAAAAAAATAGTTTGGAAAGGTTACCGCTACACTCTATCAAAAAATAATGTACTTAACGTTTTAAAGATATTTATATTTGAAAAAAAAAGATACAGTGATAAAGAATGACTTAATATTCAAAGAAATATTTTGAATAGGTTCTTCAGTCCGTTCGTTCGTTTATGTTATTAATATTTTTTTAAGAAACGTATAAAAAAACACTTTTAGAGCAACCTCTAAAAAATTGTATCTCAAGAAAAAAATGCTCTGACACTGTTTATAAAAATATCCCGCAATATTATTTCATAACTTACAAGCGACACGTACCGACATTGCACTATTGCACCTGTATGTTGCATGTATGTATGTGCCAAGGGTATTTTAGGGTACATACCTCAAAATTCTTATAAGATAACTTTGCTGTTTGTCCGTCTGTCAAGACTATTTTGTAAAAGATCGGTTAACCAACGGTTATCTAACCTAGATACCTCAATGTTCAAGTCTACATTCCCTTACGCCCAATATTAATAATCTATCTCCTACGTCAATCTTCGATTGCATACATCTATTCAATCTCTAGATTGGGAGATGTATGGAACAATCGAAGATTGACGCAGGAGATAGATTATTAATATTGGGCGTTAGAGCATAAAAGCACATCTTCTAAATCATCGCAATCAAACGACGATGAAATATGAGGGTTTATGCTTCGTTTTTTGTCGCATTTTCTATCATAACTATAGGATACTTTCCGTTGATATACAATTACCAAATTTGTTAAGAAGTTAAAATATACGGCACGTATAAAGGAAAATTCCAAAATTGTTTTACAAAAAATTGAATACTTATTGTATTTCTGTCACAGAAAAGAACCATTAGGTACAAATTTTAATCTCTACTTAATTTGATACAAAATTACAACTTAATTAGTTATTCTTTTGGTGTATCTCCATTCATGAAACTGGTACGAAACTCTCGGGGCATGAGTACGACTTGAACTTGACCGAAAATGTTGATTATTTTATAGATTATATAAAAATGCCTAAAAATGTGCTTTCTATGTATATTCTGTATACCAATTATATATTTAACTAATAGTATATGTTACTAATTAAAAAACTGTACAGGAGCTAGATAAGTTATTTTACAAATAATGTCGTGAGTACTTATCCAAATCAATTAATTAATAGTTAAGGCTGTTTGTAATATCTATATTTCTTAAATGAATAATCATGTAATTCAAGCGGGCAAAGCCGCGAGCAGGCCGCTAGTATAAAATAAATCACAAAATATATTACTTAGTTACTAAAACACGACTGAAATTATTATTTATGGTCAACCTGGGTACAGCGTGAAGCTGATTTTATTTTTACTATACATAAATTAGTCTAGACATGTCTGATATAAACATTATATTAAGTACATATTTTGTTTTTTACGTTAGAAGAATAAAAAAAATAAGTTGAAAATATCTCGCGTCGTAATTATTAACAATTCCTTGTGTTTTATATACAGATTATAATATTTTTATAAAATTATTTCTTATGAAGTATTATCATGCACCTGTTTCAATTCATGTCTAAAAATTATGAACGTATTCAAGATGACCTCAGTTTTATCAAACATATTTAACATAAAGTCTGAAACAAACATAGAAGCGATTTTGGTTCTACAGCTATTATATGCAAGCTTCTTGAATGATATTTTTTATTTAAGAAAATACAATCTAGACGAAGCGTTTGTTATGATTTTTAAACCACTTGTGAAGATGTACCTTATTTGGCCATTTTGGCCATTATGTACCATCATATCAGCGTTAGTATTCCTATACCGTGTATTCCTATTTACAGTTTAACAATTTTACAAACGAATTAAGTGAGTACATTAATAAAATTACAAATAGGGACAAACAAAATTCATTGAACCCTAGGAAGATATTATATAAAGTATACTTTATTATGTACTAACGGCATGCCCGCTTAAACTATACATGATTATTAATTTAATAAACAAAATTGACTGGCAACTATAACGACTTGTTAAATGATTTTTTAAGTAATAATATCTGTAATATTCTAATATTATTTTTTTACTATATTATCGTAATTTCTATAAGATTTTTTGATTGTTTTGAATTAAAGATACGACCAATGTTTATATTTAATATTTATAAAAATATACATAAAGCTAATTATTTATTATACGTATATATTTATGTAACATTACGTTCTTTTTACCAATATTATATACGTCTTACCATAATTTTAAAACTCTGTTAAATGTGCTGATGTCAGTCAATAATTTAATTTACTCCTTCAGGACAGCCTTATGTGTTAAATTATTGATTTGAAGATTTCATAATATTCTTTGTAAAATAACTTTAATGATTGCATATTAACTCAATGCTTAATGAACAATTGATATTATAAAGAATAAAGATAAAGATTTATTAACAAATAACATGTACAATTTTTGTTACATCTGATGGTACCCACACTAGGTATTGCTGTATCGTGGGTTTCAATATATGATTTTACAATTTACGTTTAATGTTGACACTCGTTTTACAAGAGATTAATAATACAGTAAAAAAAAGACGGTAAATAATCATAATTAAATAAAGGTAATTTTAAAACAAAGTTATTTTTTTTTTAAAATAAAAAAAATTAGCTTCACGCTATATCCCGCACACAGCAGGGTAGGCAGAGGGAACCTAGTGTTAAGACACTCCGTCCCCCACTTTCTGCCGAATTCTGGAGGCATTGCGTGTTGAGTGGCAGAACTCAAC
>DWQW01006960.1:0-15609 GCA_018249695.1 Heliconius erato demophoon | reverse complement strand
CGCCTCGCGTGAAGTTTTTACTTATTTCACTTTTATAAAGCGGACGAAGCCGCAACCAAGAGCTAGTAATACATAAGTAGATACCCGGTAATCTCTCTATTGCATAATATACACGCGTTAATGCAAAAACACTTTTTTTTATTTATAACGATGCTTTTTATTACTGTAATTAATATCTTTTATAACGTCGCTTACAACTATTTAACCTGTGTTGTTATGTAAGGATTTGTTAATTGTGGCTTTTGCTTTTAGAAGTTTACTATTTGCCTTTTTCGGTTTCACGCTTTATCCCGCACATTGCCTGGTAGGCAGAGGGAACGTGATAAAGTAGTGTTAAGACGCTCTGTTCTCATAAAAAAACTTCGGTTATCCACTTTCCGTCGCATTCTGGAGGCATTCCGTTTTGGAATTTAACCCCACGCCTTGCCTCGCTACCAGAAAATTAAAATATTAAATGATTCATTTTTACCTCAAGTGGGAATCGAACCCACACTCCCCTTTCACTCGTTTTAATGATAAAAAAAACTCTTTGAAGGACAGTGATATATTTTTTTTTGTATTATTATGGCGTTAAATATCGCCACTCAACACGCAATATATCAACAGTCGGGAAAAATCTAAAGAACGAAGTGTCTTAACACTAGGTTAAGTTATATTAAGATTTCGTCACGAAATAGGAATAATATTTAACGATTATATAAGGGAATTTTTACAATAAAGTTCTTACCCTAGTTTAGTTGAACAAAGTAAAGCATTAAACTCTTGTAATCTACACGCAATATCTCCATTAAAGTGGCGAGTAGGGAACGAATTTATGTTAAACTAAATTTCCTTCTGCTTATTTACATTATACGTATTTACTACGACAAGGCCGTCGTGGCGCAACGCGTAGTGTTTGATTGTAAACCCGACAGGTGTGGGTTCGTTTCCTACTCAAATTTATATTCTAAAACTTGGCGGAAAGGGATTGACGTAGTGACCTAATACCAGGCATACTCTAAATACGCATAGGTATAACACACATACGGAATACAGAGTGATGTTGAAAAAAATACTACAATTTTTTATTTTATCCTTTCTTATAAAAAAACTTATAAAAACGCTTATAATAAAACTTAAATTAATTTTGGTTGTTAAAATGTTTCATCTAGAAACTCAATGTTACTTGTCGTACCTTAAACAGTAAATACGAAACTCTTATAGGATCACTGTAATGTCAGTCAGTCTATTTTGTTCAAACATTATATATCAAGATTACGTTTAAGTACCAATTTAAATTCAAATGTATAGTCTTTTGAATCACACAAAAAAAATTAAGCTTCTAATTCAACGCAATCAAAAAATATTAACATTTATGCATTGGTTTTGAAATGTACGAAACTTGTACGAAACAGAACAGACAGATTCAGACTCGCACTTGACCGGTTTTTATTTTCAGTTCAGTTCTTTAGTTACATATATATGTATATATATAACTACAATGTCATAGTATAGTACTTTACTATTAAAATATCACAATAGGGTAATGACAACTGTAATGGAGGCTGATGCGTTATTACAAAGATACCTATGTGTGTAATAAGTCGAAAAATTACCAGCTATTTGATGGAACTGATGTGTGAAATATTAAAATATAAATGTGTTTAAGTATACCTTACGGAACTAGGCAGTTTATATTCAACTACCTAGTTCCGGTCATATTTGATTATTATTATTATTATTATTTCAACTTCACGTTGTATCTCGCATATAGCAGGTTAGGCAGAGGTAACCCAGAGTTAAAAGACTCATTTTTCGCAGGATTTTGAAAACATTGCGTGTTGAGTGGCGGAACTCAACGCCGGGCTTTTGCCTTGATGCAAGAGCAAAGAAATAAAAATATTAAGAAATGCCCCTGCGCCTCATTCTATTTTAATATATAGTAGGTAATTATTAAAAAAACTTTTCAATTCATTTGAACTTAATTATTATGACCTTGCATAGGTTACAGTTTTTTTTATAATCGGAATACCAAACTATTAATTGAAGGGAAATAAATAAAATAGTTTATTAAAGTTTCCACAAAAATGTAAAAAAGAATAGAAGAAAAATGAAATCTCGTGTAAAATTTACTGTTTGAGAATAAGAAAACGTATAAAAACCTAGCTTCAAAAATTATAGAGCACAGTACAGTACCTAATTACAACGTTTCAAGGTTGGTGAGAACTTGAGATGTTGTCAATAAGGAAAATTACGCCATTGTTCGATACAAGGTGCACATGCACGAATTATATGTAAATTTATCCCATCGAAAATATAAATGTGAAACGAGAGCCAAGTTAAACATTTAGTAAAACGTCATTCTCTAAAAGACAGACGGGGAGATGGGAGATCTATACGGGTACTATGTATCTTAGTACCAAATATCACGTTTCTAGGTTTTGATTCGTAAAATAGAACGAAAGATATTCCAGATATTCCTTTCTCGTTCTAGTATGTTTTTTTGAGAATTAAAAGTGGTAGATCGGCAACGTTGAGTAGTATTTTTGTAGTAGTAGGTGCTTACGTTATTATTATTTATTAACGTAACTGCGCTACACGACATACAGTATGGATAAACATCGTGAAATGAAAAGAATAATCCTACTAGTCTGAACTGTTGAGGAATCTTGATAAATCTTTTAGGTATAAGTTTGATTATTTTTGTCTTCTTCTTCTACCTTATGGGATAAAATAAAAAAAATACAGCTTAAAGCTAATTTAAACATAAGTATTCCTACGAATAATCGACGTATTTATTACATTACTTATTAGGCACATTATATAATATAAACATTAAAATAATCACTTTCTTAGTCTCTAATTTGAATCGAATTAAAATACTTTCATTTATTTAAGTAACATATCAAACGTCGACATGACGCAATTACTGACATCATTAAAGTGGCTTACTACGCTTCTGCGTAGAAACACATGACAGGATTGACAGATCGACTACGTCAAGAGTTTAATCATATTAAAAAATATACTTTCTATATATATACATTACATGGTACCATTTATATCGAGATTTCGTGGATTTATCAAGCTGAAATTAATATTAAATCTTCAAGTCTACGGTCCACAAAAGTATAGAAAAAATCAAGCTCCTAAGTGGGGAACGGAGTGTCTTAACTCTAGGTTCCCTCTGCCTACCCTGCTGTGTGCGGGATATAGCGTGAAGCTAATTTTTTTAATTTAAGCTCCTAAGTCAATGGAATCAAAAGATATAGTTTTTATGGAATCATTTTTGCTGCATATTGTATGAAATTAGCTGCGTAATGAAAATTTACGGAGTACTTCCCGTGAACCTACCTAGTTAACCTAATTAGGAAAAAAGTGCCTACGCCCGCAAACTTAACTTTGTCAACCTACGGAACTCCCTGGGGACGAGTTGGACTAGCACTTGACCGGTATTTCTAGTCTATTTATGGAAAAGGTTTGTTTATTCTAAGTGTTATTAAAATTAACTGAATTAAATTAATTTCAATTTGTCACAAAAAAAGATTAATTTCAACACATTTAAATTAATAGTTATTTATTTTTGTGGGTATCAGAATACAATTATTATGCTTTAAAATTAATTTAAAAATACGGTGACTTGCGGTTCTACCGAAGGACAATGAATATACACTAAGAAATATATAAGTATAAAAAACAATAAATAAGAAATATATGGCAACAAACAAAGTTGAATATATTTTACAGATAATCAATGAATCAATAAAAAAAATACATCAATCTTTCAGTATTTTATTCATGTTATATAAATATACATAAATTTTAAAAGATACAGTACGGTCAATTTGTCGTGACCGCCCTGAAGTTAGGTTTCATAATCAAAAGTAAGAAAAATCCTAAAATCAAACCTGCACGGCATAGGTAACTAACTTCAGGGAGGCCACGACTTGTTCGTCGTACTGCACGTGACACGACGACTATAACTAAAGAACTGAACTGAACTGAAAAGAAACGTGCTTAAGTACAGAAAAAAAATGAAGCATCTCTGTAAGGAACATAGCCCATATGTTTATATGGATATACTCTATACTACTACGAATTACATATAAAGCCACAAAATGTAACCTAACATAAAATAATTGCCTGAGCCCGTCGTGGCACAGAGGAATAAGCGTGTGACTGTAATCGTGACGGTTGTGGGTTCTATTCCCAATCGGGTAATGAAATATTCTAATTTCCTCACTCGATGAGGCATAGGCTTACTATGTGTGGAATACAGTGTGAAAAAAAATATCTACAATTTTTCTGTTTATTTATTAACTTCAAGCTGTATTCGCATGAAACAGGATTTTTAGAGAGAACCTAATATTAAGGGAATCCAATCTCCATTTTCAGCCAAATTTTAGATATTTTGCTTAGTTAAGTGGCAAAACATCTAAAAAAATATTCATGCCATATCCTCGAATACATAATACTCATATAAATTTTATATATATAATATTTTAATTAATGATCATTTCAATTTAAAACTAATCACATTTTTCAATTTAAATTTATTATTAAATTATATATACCCAACTGAGAAGATTCCACCATTGCACAACTCTAAAAAGATAACAAAAAGGATTTATTTTTTGTCTGTAGGTACGCTAACGGTTACATCACTAGTGCTTATACTTGCTAATGTCGGTCAAATTTTGAATACAACAAAGACTGATTAAACAATCACCGTTTTTTTGTATTTTTCTTATAACGTTAAATAAAAAGTAATAAACAAGAAAAAAGATGAGGTCAGTCGTGGCGTCGTGGCAAAAGCGTGTGACTGTAAACACGACAAGTTGTGGGTTCGATTCCCAGTAGTAAAGATAGGTGTTGATAAGTTTCACGTTAATGTCTGTATATCGTCTTGCGAAATTTATCGTCTTGTGATGTCAATGTCTGTATTCGTATGCGGTTTTTTCCATTCAATAGCCAGTGTTCTTACTATTTTTACCTATTTCTATTTATTAAATTACGTTCAATAAGAATGAGTTTCAAAGATGGAAGAATATCAGCTCCTTTCTTAAATAATATAAGGTGGTATTTTTGAAATAAAAAAAAAATACACATTTGCGTAGGGGTGCTTTTAATTTTTGATCAAATATATTTTTTGAATAGGTTGTGTTCTATAATTTTGTTTTTAAATCGCTTTGTATTTAATTTTCTGTTCTCTTTTGCAGGTAATCTAACGAAATTTCGGAAGTTGCTGTAAGAGAGATATCACACAATATATAAGAGATTCATTCAAAAATTTTATTCAACTATATATAGATTAATTAGTATTCGTACATCCCGTACACGCAGAGGGAGAGCTTAATGCTTAAATACTCCGTTAACCACTCAAAATGTCTCGTAAATTGGTCCGAGCGTGGAGAAAGGAGTGTCTTAATATTAAACACTAGGTGGCTTCCAGGTATATACAGGAAAAAAATAAGAAAACATTAAAGAAAACTATTTTAATAACTTTTTATACATAGATATATTTTAGTACGTGTTTTGGATGACAATAAGACGCGAAATCAGTTTATTATATATTATTTATTAGCATCGCTTAGTAATACCATTTGCTTGTAACGGGCGGTTTTGACCGAAACGAAAAATGAAAGTTGTTTGGAGTGTAAGTTCCTTTTATGTTATTTAATATAATATCTTGTACACACTTAGATATTTATGTTAATACTTTTTAGGGTCTGTACCTCTATAGAAAAAACGGAACCCATATATGATCACTTTGCTGTCCGTCTGTCAAGAGCGTTTATCTCGAGATCGCTTGGATCTGAAATTAAAATCAAATATTGAAGATTCTAAGTCAATGCAATGTAAGGATGCGACCGTTCGTTTCATTTTTCATCGTTTTTGCTGCTTTTTATGTCATAAAAAAATTATTACAAACTTATAATTGTAATTCGTTGTATACAAAATGAGTGCATACGTCCGCAAACTTAAGTTTGTCAACTTTTATAAGTTGTATCTACTTCGCGTTGATATACAATCTAAATAAATTTTGATACGGAACCCTTTGTATGCAAATATGTCTCGCAATTGGTCGATTTTTTACCTTTCCCATTGAAGAACACTTCGTTCTCCATTTTTCTATATTGCCTATTAGCAGACATTGAATAGAGTGGCGGAATTTAACGCCGAGATTTATCAAAATCTATTAAATGGACGAAAAGGCAACAATTGAAATATAATTCCCTCGACCGAGATTGGTTATCTACGGCTATTACCTACGTACTAGTATAGCCAGACAAAATTACTGTTATCACAACACTGTTTATTTTTTTTTAATACACATGTTTTTAATACATACATATACCTAGATTT
Source organism: Heliconius erato demophoon (assembly GCA_018249695.1). Taxonomy (NCBI): domain Eukaryota; kingdom Metazoa; phylum Arthropoda; class Insecta; order Lepidoptera; family Nymphalidae; genus Heliconius; species Heliconius erato. The sequence goes on along the minus strand of DWQW01006960.1, from coordinate 9,264 downwards.
ATTTGCTTATTGAGACTTATGGCGCAGTGATACAGCGTGAAACTTTAAACGTGACGATTGGGGGTTTGATGCCCACTTAGAGGATCGAATCCATTTTCCTGATCTAAAAGACAAAGCGTCATTATACCAGATTCTCTCTGTCTACAGCACAGAAAACGTATAGCTGCTATTTTACCTAAATCTCTATACAAAAGTGGAACAATACATCGATTTGTGAATACTTAAAATTCGTGTCGTGTCTCCCAGTGGTGGTATTGCAGGAAAATGATAAGGATGCCAAATGTTCTCACGGTAGCTTCGTAGAAAGAAATTCTTTTACTGAGTCAATAGGAAAGTGGAAAGAGAGATCTATATTATGTTTATACGCTTACTAGCGATCTGTTTTGAGAAACATTTCATAAATAGCCCGCTTGAATTTATCTACCACTACAACACGCAATGCCTCCAGAATTCGGCAGAAAGTGGGGAACGGAGTGTTTTAACACTAGGTTCCCTCTGCCTACCCTGCTGTGTGCGGGATACAGCGTGAAGCTGAATTTATCTAATAAACTCAATTGATTTTGTTTTCTACTTTATTTTTGCAACGCACTAATAATGAACTTTTAACAGTGAAAACTACACTTCCTATATATGTAGTTCCATGTATACAATACAAAAAAAAAAACAATTCGAACCAGTAGTTCCTGAGATTAGCGTTTAACCAAACAAACTCTTCTATTTTATAATATTATTTTCACAACTCTAATTGACTTACGAGGTTGCACTTTTTGGTTTTCATATACCTTCACGGTGTATTAAGGTCGATAGGCTGAAAATAATATAATCTATATCTGTCTATATAGTATGATTAATACAGGTATTGGCCGTTAGTACGTATAAAATTTTAACGTAGCGGGACTTGAACCCGCACGTCCTGGAATTTGTTGGTTGTTGTTCTGAGTTCGTGCTCGCAATTGACCGATTTCAGTTGGTTGAGATCACAACTTGTTTTGAAGCATATTTTATGTCATATTTTTATATAGAACCTAATAGACGGACAACTCAATAAGATCTTTACATTAAAGTTAAAGTCATTTACGTGAAGCAGGTGGACCAAGTGGCGGAACACAACGCCGGATTTTTGCCTTGGTGCCAGAGCGAAGAAATGTAAATATCAACCGAATGGCGATTGAACCCACAACCATCGCGTTACAGCGCTTGCCCCACTCACTTACTCTCGTATATTCTAAAACTTTTAAGAAATTCTATTATAAGGTGAACATAATTCAGGTAACCAGGCTTCAAGTGCAGCTTTCTATTTCAAAGGGATACTTATGCAAATCGAGTAGGTACCTATATGGATCTAATCTACTAAAAGCTTTAATCAATGATTGGTCTATTTCGATGAAAGCTCAGCCGTTTAATACCTTAGTCTATGTTCATAGAGACTAACCGTTTCAAATTTTGCAGGCACTTTTATTAAAGGTAATTAAATAAATATACTGTATGTACTGTACTGTAAAATAGCATAATAGGCAGAGAAAACCTAGTGTTAAGATACTCCGTAACCCACATTCTGCAGAATTTTCGAGGCATTGCATACCTTCTATTCAACAAAGTAGCGGAACTAAACTCCGCAGTTTTACCTTTGAACCAGGGCGGCGAAAGAAAAATATTTATAAATAATGATTCATTCATAAAAAATAATAAATATTAAAACAGCCATAGCTCAATTGTATAATAGAAAGTTACTTCTTAACGTATGCAAATATATGGATAATTGCAAATGTGCCCTTTAATTATAGACCGTAATCGATAGACGTTAAGTGCTCTGTTAAGTCTAGATTAAAGAGAAAGCGAAATGGACTAGACTAGACCAGAATCCAGATAACAAACCAAAAAACTAAAAATATATTATATGTTAATCCGCTTTTGAAAATATTTACTATTTTTATTTCTTGCCAATATACTTTTTAACTATTGGAAGAACGTTTCTTCTTTCTCTATTGCTTATCGGTGCTTAACTCCGAATTTTATCTAACCAAATCAAAAAAGAAAAAACTATATTTGACTAGGAATCGAAGCTACAACCATCGCGTTTACAGTCAAATACTGTCCCATTGAGCAACGATATGTTTCTTTTGATATTCAAAACAAAAAAAGCTATCGTGTATAAAAAGTGCGTGCGTGCGTGTCACGAGAGCTATAACCGAGTTGTAATAAAATATATAATGTATTTAATTTCCCCAAACAATGTCTTTAACACGCTTCTATTAGGTTAATTCGTAATTATGTAACTTTTTAACCATTTAATAAATGATAAGAAACTTGTTTAATAAATGATAAGAAATTAATAATTCTATCATAATACGAAGCTTAGTTCATAGTACAGGAATAATGATGGCATCATCGAGCATGCCTGTTCTGTTCTGAGCATCATGCAGCCAGGACCTGAGAAGTGGAACTCTTTAAAATGTGCTAGTGGTTACTCGTGTTTAGGCTCATATAATTAGAAAATCTTTGTTTTTAAATTTAACGATTTCGCTTGAAAACATTGAAAAGCAGGCACCTATTATATTGATTTTAGAGAAAATAAAAATTCTTTTTGTTTTTAATTCTTTTCCTTTGCTCTATATAAAAGTATGAATTTGTATAGAGCAAACTCATACTATTGTATATAGACTTCAATCCGTTGTGGAGCAATATTTATGTGCTCACTAGGACTAATTTTAGGAAAACCCTAAAATTAAAAAAAAAAACAAAATATACATATATGTGTATTATTAACATAACTAAAATAGTATTATATGGATAAAACTAAAAATATATAAAAATATTGATAAGACCAAATAGCTTAGTGGTCAGAGCGTTTGAACGGTTTCCAAGAGTCTCAAGTTCAAATCCCACTGACTTTAATTTAACCGCTGACTTTAACGTTTAAATTGTTAAACTTATTACTATAAAAGCCGAATAGTGAACTATACTTTTTAAAAATATAAAAAAATATATTAAAATTATTTATTTGAATAGTACTAAACATACGACTATATGACGTATAAATATACTAGTTCAATTAAAAAGCGACAGGTTTGCACAGGACAGTCCGTGGGAGAGCTCTCGGTACTGTCATAGAAACTAGAACACCATAATAAAGATATTTTAGTCCACGCTTTTTAAAATACTAAAATAACCTTTATTTCATATACAAATAAAGTAAAAAATTGATTATTTTGTTACACCTTATAAGACTTTCACTGCAATCTGATAAGAAAATGCCAAAACACGTATGATATAATTTCGACAATTAAATTTGTGTAATTGTTTTAGATAGTAAGTGGAACTTTCGCTTTCGCTTCATTTCACATAGTTAGAACAGGTTTAGTTTGTTTTGTAATAATTGCTAGGTGACTTTTGTCTTAAGTAATACTAGTTTTTTTCTCATGACATTGTTCGTCTATTAATAAAAATATATTTTATTAGTTAATAATATAAATAAATAAAATTAGCCAATAAATAAAATTGGCCAGTTGTGGCGCAGCGGCACAAAGTGTGGCTGTAAAACCGATTGGTTATGGGTTCGATCCCCACTCGAGGAGATGAAATATTTACTTAAATTTATATTATATAGTTGAGTTCTGCCACTCAACACGCAATACCTCCAGAATTCGACAGAAAGTGGGGAACGGAGTGTCTTAACACTAGATCCCTCTACCTACCCTGCTGTGTGCGGGATACAGCGTGAAGCTGATTAGTATTAGTATTAAATAAAATTAGTTATTCATAAAAAATTAGACATTACCTATTGAGGAAAACTCTCCCGGTTTTCTAACATTTTTCATTGTTACTCCTTTCTACTGTTGGTCGTAGCGTGATGTATTATAGCCTATAGCTTTTCTCACTTCTCCACTCGACTATCCTATGTCATTTGTCACCAACGTTGCCAGATGTTGTTAGAATATTAAAATATCCTATGCGGGACAGATATGGTGGTATTTATTCCACGCGCTTTGAGAATATTTTTTTAATTTCTTATTTTTTTTAATATGAAGAGAGATAAAAATCTCGCTATCCCCGAGACAAAATCTGGCATCGCTGATTCGATTCTTATACGGGAAATTATTTTTTTTCGGCGTTAAATAACGCCATTCAACAAAGAATGTCTAAAGGATAAAGCGGTGTGTGAAGGTAGGTGGGCATGGCAGGGTATGAAGATTGAACCTGGGATCCTAGGTTCCCATTAAGACATTTTCGTTCCCCACTTTCCGCCCAATTCTCAAGGTATTGTACGTTGAGTGGCGGAGTTCAACTCAGCGCTTTGCCTGGTTACCAAAGCGCGATGATCGAGAGCGAGATGTCTTTCATTGCAACATTCTAATTTTGTATGAGCCACTTTAATTTGCTCTATTTTTAATTTCTAGTAACCGAAGATAAGTGTGTTAGTGTATTAAAAAGTATAAAGTGGGAAACAGAAAAGTCTTAACGAACAGGACAGGAACTAGGTCCCCAGGTTCCCCCTGCCTACCCTGCTATGTGCAGGATACTGTGTAAAACTACAAAAAAGTTATTTCTTTGGAAATATACATATTTATACAAAAAAAAAAAACAATTTATCTTTTACGATCACCGCAGTTGCCTTACATTGAAACGCGGTAACAAAATGTAACGGTCACGCGAGACCGTCAAATTTTATATCACAAGTGTGCGAGTAAAAAAAATGTTTGAAACATAAAAATATTAATGTATTGCATTTTTCATCTGGCCATCGTAATAAAAGTATTTGTATGTAATATTTTAAAAGCTTTATTGTATTGAAATGTAAACGTATTTTTTTAGTTTCACGCGGAATCCCGCTTATAGCGAGGTAGACACAGGGAATCTACTGTAGTACTCCAAATTTGTGAGACATTGCCGTTGAGTAGCGGAAATCAACGCTTCAATTCGCTTGCTCTTTTTTAACGAAAATAATTTAATACTGCGAATAAGAAGCGAACCCATAACTATCGTGTGTTTTCATCATCGTCATTCGTGAATTAATAATTTATACAGAATGGCCTCGTAATAAATTAATTATATAAAAATAATTAATAAAAGCTTATGTATTGTTTTAAAGGTACAGGTGCTAAGTTATTTAAGTTCATTGTGCCTAAAAAATGTGATAAAAGTGAAAATTTTAACATTTAAAGTAAAATTAATCAGCTTCACGCTGTATCCTGCACACAGCAGGGTAGGCAGAGGGAACCTAGTGTTAAGACACTCCGTTCCCCACTTTCTGCCGAATTCTGGAGGCATTGTGTGTTGAGTGGCAGAAGTAAACGCCGCGCTTATCCTCGTCACCAGAGCGAAGAAATGGAAATATAAATTAAGTAAATATTTCATATCCTCGAGTGGGGATCGAACCCACAACCAGACCGTTTTACAGCCACACTTCGTGCCGTTGCGCTACGACTGCCATTTATTATACATAATATTATAAACTATCTCTATATTTAAACTTTCTTTTTACTATTAAAACAATATTTTCTCTCACAATAATTGTTTTTTAATCTCCTTAAATATATTTCTATATTTAATAATGCAAAAAGCTTTTTCGTTTTATATTCTTCACTCTGGAAAAGAAAAAATATGTAATAAATGTACAAATATATTTTTTTTACAAATTCACTATAGTACTTAGAGAAATCGTTTATATTTAAATTTAAAAGTGCCAACCCTGCTTTAACGGGATATCGGTGGATATAACTTACGTAACATTATTAATGTAAATTTTGTTGCCGTTTTGAAGCCGTCGTGACGCAGGGGCACAAATGTGCGATTCTAAATCTGACGGTTGTAGTTTTGGGTTCAATTCCTACTCGGGGAAATGAAATATTTGATATTTTGCGTGTCTTGAGGCCAGTCGTGGCGCAGTGGCACGAGGTGTGACTGTTAAACCGACTGGTTGTGGGTTCGATCCCCACTCGAGGAGATGAAATATTCACTTAAATTTATATTTAGATTTCTTCGCTCTGGTGTCGAGGTTAAGCGCGGCGTTGAGTTCTGCCACTCAACACGCAATGCCTACAGAATTCGGCAAAAAGTGGGGAACGGAGTGTCTTAACACTTGGTTCCCTCTGCCTACCCTGCTGTGTGCGGGATACAGCGTAAAGCTGATTTAATTTAAATTAATTTTTTCATTGACTCGCTCTGGTAACGAGGCAAAGCGTGGCGTCGAGTTCCGTCACTCAAAATACTACACTTAATTTGTACGAACTGATTTTAAGCTTACTCAGATGATGTAATGCAGGTAAAATATCTTTATCGTATAAAATATAAATATCTTAGACGTATAAAATATAAATGATTTTGCATTGAAATATTGTTTGGTCCCTTCCCATTAAAACACTTCCGTTCCTCACACCACGTTTCCACCATATACTATTGAGTGGCGGAAAGCTACTCTGCGTTATGCCAGAGCGAAAAAACTAAAATATGGAACGTTTCCCCGAAATAAAAATTGAACCCACAACCGTCGCGCTTACAGTCACACCCTTATATCACCGGGCCACAATGGTCTCACAAAATTTAACTATATAAAAAGCAATATTTACGTCTGAATATCTAACTATAATATAACAATCTCTTCTGTGTATGAAATTGTCATATCAATGGTATGGCATATTATTCCATAGCATTGTATTTTAACCTGCCATTAGATCTAACTACAGCATGTGTAGTAACTAACTATACACTGTGCAGTAAACGCTAATAGTCGTTACGCAAGAATAATAAAACTTTCATTTCGTTACTGACCTAGGTCGATATTACAATGAGCTATGTTGCTGGAAGTGATATATAAAATATTTGTTTTTTTTTATTTTAATGAATTTTTCGTTTTTTTTTTGGAGTGAACAGTGAGAAAATAGTGTTAAGACCCTCGATTATCCACGTTTCATTAAAATCTGTATTTTGTTATGAAACCTAACGCCGCGCTTAGTTTAATCGGGTAAACAAAAGAAATTTTTGCTCCTAAAAAGTATGGAATATTTCCCTCTTTGTATGTATGTTTAGGTATTGTTAAACAAACACTTATGTAGTCCTCAATTTAACAAAAGGTAAAAATATATCGCCAATAAAATTATATATTAAATTGATTTTTTTTTCAATTTTTTCAAGCTTATTTAACAACAGTAAAATTTTACTAACATTTACAAGAATGAAAATCGAACCCTCGTACCCCCTATATCGCGTAAAATCAGACATCTTTCTACAGCACCAAGTATGAATATACATTATAAATCAGTACTATAATCACATCTAGAATTTCGAATAATTTTAGCATTGTACTTATAATGTTAGAATGAATGATCGCCACGCTCGTGATGTAACTATTCGGTTTAAATGTGAGATAAATTAGTTTAAATATATTTTACCTTATTTAAAAAGCATGGTCGACATTGTATTAATAGGAGAAATGTTATAAAAATTAAAAAATCTACTTCACGTTGTATCTCGCACAGAGCAGGGTAGGCGGAGGGAACCTTAGTTCAGCACTACAGACACTTGGTCCGTACCCTTTTTTAAATTAATTATTATATCTTATTTTCTTATCATATACATTAATTACATTATTCCACGTTCCCCATTTTCTGCCAAGTCCTACAAGCATTGCGTGTTGCGGAAACGAACGCCACGCTTTGTCCCGATACCAGCGAAGAAATTAAAATATTAAATATTTAATTTCCTTGATTGAGAATGGACCTACAACTTATTGCGTTTACAGTCACGACTGGCCTCTACAATATAAATACAAAACATCACTTCCACTGTATCAACTGAGCTCGTTCGTCTTCAGCTGTCAGAGCGCCGATTATACATGATGATTAATTTTCCAAATTATATATTTAAAATATAATTAGATACTTTCTCTGTCAAAATATTGTTCCAATTTTGTATATCATTATGAAGGCCCACGTGAGTTTTATAAAACTTTTCATACAATTACTTAAATTACTTTGTATTTCAAAATAATTTCTTATTAAAATGTTTGTTCTTTAATTGATTTTACTGTGAAACTTTTAATTTGCTTCCGAAAATGGTAAATTAAATGTTTAATGTTTTCATTTTCTCGCTCTGGTAACGAGTAGTTGAGTTTCGCTACTCAAAACGCAATTCCTCCAGAATTCAGAGGAAAGTGGGAACGGAAGTGTCTTAACGGGAACGGAGTGTCTTACCACTATATTCCTACGTTTCCTCTGTCTATCCTACTATGCGTGGAATATTACAGCGTGAAGCATAAAAATAACAATTAAAAGAAAACAGTTTCGAATTCCTCCGTAATAATAACTTTAATATATTTCAATAGTATAATAATCATTTGCATAGCGTTTAATACCGCGGCCTGCAATATCTTTATGTCAGTGTTCGTTTTAAATTGTAAATTGATTAAAATTTAAGTCAGAATTTTATGATATCATGAATTTTAATATGATAATTGACACATTTATTTTACTGAGGACTAGCATTTAGTGGCGGCTTCACGTCTGTTATTAAATAGCTATGACCAGGGATTTTTATGATTTGTGACCTAATTCTAAGTGTCCTGGGTGAGGGTTCTGACCCCAGGTTACGTCCGGTCAGGTTACGTTCTTTAATATCGTATATATATATATATATATATATATATATATATATATATATATATATATATATATATATATATATATATATATATATATATATATATATAATGACATAAGGAGTTAGCACTGCAAAAGAACGAGAAAACCTAGAGGCCAGTCGTGGCGCAGATCCCCACTTGAGGAGATGAAATATTTACTTAAATTTATATTTATATTTTTTCGCTCTAGTTAAGTGCGGCGTTCAGTTCTGCCACTCAACACGCAATGCCTCCAGAATTCGGCAGAAAGTGGGGAACGGAATGTCTTAACACTACGTTCCCTCTGCCTACCCTGCTGTGTGCGGGATGTAGCGTGAAGCTGAAAAATTAAAAAAAATCTTTAAAATAAAGTACACATATATTTACCATTTTACAAACGGAAGAAATAACTTTTAACCCAAGATTATTGCGATGTAACGTTTCGTGCGTCCGTATATTTCAATACGAATTATTAAATTTCAACACATTTCAATTGCAAATTTGCTTTGCGATAGTAAAATATGATTATATTATATAGAGGTGGTTGTATATAAAACGAGGATCGGTAAGTCGTGACCAGGAAAGCCAGAACAACTTTCAAACACGTTTTCAGAGGCTAAGCCTGGGCTAGGAAGAGATAGTAGTTGATT
>DWQW01006959.1:0-15609 GCA_018249695.1 Heliconius erato demophoon | reverse complement strand
GGTTCAGTAGTTTCAGAGAAAAATGCGGACAACAATATGTCGACAGACAGACAGACAGACAGACAGACAAGAAATTCAAAAAAAATCTTTTTGCTTTCTATTAGTCTTTTTAAGTGTCCCTCTATCCGTTTCAGTCAAAATTACTAAATGTACAGACAAAATATTTTTACTGTCTTATTATATATAGAGATGTCTTATTATATATAGAGATGATGATTTCTGTCTCTTGGAAATGAAGCAAGAGCTGAGAGTTTTAAATCCAACTTTTATACGTTTAAACACAAAAAAAATGTTTTAAATGAGTAAAAATTTAAATAGTATTTTTCTTCACTAAAAAAAACAGACAAACACTTTTAAAATATTTTAAATATGGATGGGTCGTGGGTTCAAATTATATTGAAATGAATTTCATCCTATTCATTCATGAAACCGTCGTAGACACAAGCGACTGTTTGATTCTCAATATTTTTTTAAATATTTTTATTGCCTTGCTCTAGCAACGGCAAAATGCAGCGTTGAGTTCCGCCACTCAACATTCATTCAACGACATTCCTGAAAAAGCCTGTTTTAACAAAGAAATTCTTCAAATGGAGTAAACATCGATCGATTGACAAAGTAGTATTAATAAATAATTTTACAGACTTAATCTCGAAGTGATTTTGTATACGTTCTTGAACACCTTCACTTTGTATATTAATTAGTTTACAAGATAAAGCTTTTACATCGACTTAAAGCTTTAATGAAAATTGGTTTTGATTGTTTATTTTGATTTGCATTAGCAATGACGGTGTGAGGGTATTGGGAATTGTTTAATAGTGGGTTGTGGTTGTAGGTTCGATTTGCATCTGATGTGGTCAAATCAGCTTCACGCTGTATCCCGCGCACAGCAGGGTAGGCAGGGGGAACCTAGTGTTAAGACACTCCGTTCCCCACTTTCTGCCGAATTCTGGAGGCATTGCGTGTTAAGTGGCAGAACTCAATGCCGCGCTTAGCCCCGACACCAGAGCGAAGAAATGGAAATATAAATTTAAGTAAATATTTCATCTCCTCGAGTGGGGATCGAGCCCACAACCAGTCGGTTTTACAGTCACATTTCGTGCCACTGCGCCAGGACTGGCCTCAAATAAAAAATTATGGGCAATGATCAAAAAATCCATGAGCACGTCAAGGAGCTATGTTTTTGTTACAGCTTCACGCTGTATTGCAGGGTAGGCAGAGCGAACCTCGGAATTTAGTGTTTAACCGTTCCCATTATAGAACGTTCCCCTTTCTCACTTTCTACCGAATTCTGGAGACATTGAGTGGCGAAACTCAACGCCACGCTTTGCCTCGTTACCAGAGCGAGAAAAAATCGACGAGGGTGGGAATCGAACCCTGTCGCATTTACAGTGGCACACTTGCGGCACGACTGACCTCTATCTATTTTTATGTATGAAAATAATTTTCAACGACAGCACTACTGAGTCACTAGGTATATATATATATTATTTTCAGCTGCATTAACATCTACATAATAAATCTATTTAGTATAAACAGATGTTGATGAATTGAAGTGTAATAATCGCTTAATACATCGCTTGTATTATAAGCATTATGGTTGAGTGCTTTTAAGTCTATTTACTAATATAATGCATAAGTTACTAATATAATGTATATAAGTTAAGGGTGTTGAAGTGCAGCGGCACAGCTGTAATCGCGACGGTTGTGGGTTCGATTCCCAGTCGCCTGTATCCCACTTACGGTAGGATGGGTAGAGGGAACAAGAGAACGTAGTGCCAAGACACTTCGTACCCCAATACGACACTCCATTCTCAGCTATCTGTTTAAGTTCAAGGTTTTATGAGTTAAATTGCGGCACTTAACGCCGCGCTTTGATAGCCAGAACAGGAAATTTATTCGTGATTCATTATAAAATTGCCTAAATATTGCAATCAGAATGCTATTGTTTAATCAACCATACAGGGCTTGATACTAGAAGGGTTCAACCCTAGGTACCCTAGAAAGGGTTTACAAGGGAATGCTTTAGACCAATGATTCTCAACCTCTTTTTTTGTTGCGGCACATATTTAACGATTTTAAAATTTGGCGGCACACAAAGAAAAAGATAAAAATTATTTACTTACTTCAACACACTGTATTTAGTTTATGATAAAAAGTTAAAATATACGATTTTTTTGTGGATTTAAATATATATTAATGTTAAAAACATTTTTCTTTTTAAATGATATATTAATTTTGCAAATATATAATTATTATATATTTGCAAAATTTAGCGGCACACAAAAGTGCCGCGGCACAGTGGTTGAGAATCACTGCTTTAGACTGATCAATTATAACATTTGTAGGGGCATATGAATGAAACTGATTAAATATAGTGTGTTGTAAATATGCATATGAAAAGGCCACCGCCGCCAAGGCTATAAAAGCGATGGTCGCGGGTTCGGGTCGCAGACAAGGCTATAAATAATTTTCATTTACTAGCAATATAAAACACAGCGTTGATCTCTCTTTCTTACAATGAATTCTCCAAGGACTCCCTACAAGGAATGTCTGTTGGGAATGTCAAGGAATGTCTTAAATTCAGGAGAAAAGTGGAGAACGATGGTTGTAGATTCATAGTCATAGGGTCAGCTGTGTACTCCTACTAAAAAATAAAAAGATGAAGTGATTGACTCCATGCAAGTAACAAAAATTATACCTTTTATATATTAAAAAATTGTGGACCAATAATATTATTGGTGATTTAATTAATAGAGAATGAATAAAATATTAAATTACTGCTTTCACAAACAATTGTAGACAGACAGATTTGGACGCTTTTAATAAATAAGGATTCCTTATAAACGCTAACTTCCCTGAAATGAGGAAACCTTATTAAAATTCAACCTTTGCTATTTGATATTTTGGGAAGTGATAATTAAAATTATTTTACTTTTCTCTCTACTTCGAACATAGCAAAGTAGACGGAGGAGACTTGCGAAATTAGTGTTAAGACATTCCGCTGCCCATTAAGATACTTCTCTTTCCCACTTTCCGCTGAATCCTTCAAGCACTGCGTGTTAAGTGAACTCAACGCCGCATTTTGCATCGTTACCAGAGCGAAGGAATGAAAATATTAAATATTTCAGTACCCCGAGTGGTAATCAAACTCATAACGTTCTCGTTTACAATTGCACACTTGTGCAGCAGGTTTCTTTTGTCTACTTCGATATACAAAAAAAACGTTAAACTGTGTATTATATAAAACACTTATACTAAATAATTATGTCAAATTATGAAGTTATATCATTTCAGGTTCTTTATTATATCTATATCTATATTTGTCCACAATTAGAAAGTGATGATTTTTTTTTATTAGGCATTTACCTAGAAGTGACCTAATGTTAAAATCCTCCGTTCTCTATGTACCGAACAATTTTCGTGACATTGCATGTTGAGTGACCACATTCGTTGCTTTTACAGTGAAAACAAGTTCGAAAAAAAAATATCATAATAGAAACAGTTAAAGATTTGATAGTCGCTATTAGAACGCTGTAATGCGCAGGTTCATTATGTTGCAGGTTAGGCAGAGAAAACCTAGGGTTAAGACACTCCGTTTCCTACTTTCCGCCGAATTGTTAATGGCATTGTGTGTTGAATGGCGAAGCTCAACGCCGTGATTTTCCCTTGGTACTAGAGCAAAAAAAAATAAAATATTAACAAATAATAAATCATTTATTATTACATTTACATAGAGGCCAGTCGTGGAGCAGCGGCACGAAGTGTGACTGTAAAACCGACTGATTGTGGGTTCGATCCACACTCGAGGAGATGAAATATTTACTTATTTATATTTCCAATTTTTCGCTCTGGTATCGAGGCTAAGCGCGGCGTTGAGTTCTGCCACTCAACACACAATACCTCCAGAATTCGGCAGAAAGTGGGGAACGGAGTGTATTAACACTAGGTTCCCTCTGAATAACCCGCTGCGGGATACAGCGTGAAGCTGATTTTTAATAAATCATTTCCCCGAATAGGGGTCGAAACCAAAACGGTCGCATTACAGTCACACTCTTTTACTCCTGCGCCACGACGTCCTCACAATCTATAACTAACAAAGGCAAAAACACAATAAAATCCATACTAAAACAAATTTTAAAATAGTAATTAATAAATCACCAAGCCTCGTTTGATTCAGACAATGGCGGGCAGTATTTAGTTATTTGATTTAGCAAAAACATTTTTAGCCAAAGGCACAAAGCCAACGCCCGAAGCGACTGAACTTTCCTAATTAAATGTATCGGTAACAACTTTTTACATGGTTGATTAAGTATTCACCCCTTTGTTTATACGTCGATAAGTTTTTTATTGGTTGGCGAAGTTCGAAAGGACGGTAGTATGGAAATCGTGTGGGTTTCGATTAGAATGCTTAGAGGATCTGGAGGGGATTACTGAGGAATTATTAGGGAAAGAGGAGAAAAGTTGTTTTTTATTATTTTTCAGTTTTACGCTTTATGTCGTATGTGTAAAACAGGGCTTCCCAACCTTTTCTTGGTCAAGGACCATTTTTATATCATTCTTGGTAGTAGGGACCACTATGCATGTAGGTATAACAAAAATTAACTGTGAATATTAAACAGAAACTTCGCGTCACCATCCCCATCATAAAATTACTTACGACCACTGGTGGTCCGCGGACCACTGGTTGGGAACCACTGGTGTAAGAGGTAAAAAAAGAGGCAAATTCAAATACCGATAAGTATTGCGTGTTGAGTGGCGAAACTCAGCGCCGCACTTTGCCTCGTTACCAGAGCGAGAAAATTAAAATATTAAATATTTCACTTCCTCGAGCGTGTTCCGACCCCATAACCTTCGCTTTTATAGTCCAACACTTGTGGCACCTGGTTCATGATTTAAATAAGTAAGAACTGCATAGTTTCTTAATACTAAATAATATCTTAAATATATTTAAAAATGAAAACTAACTCTTTTATTGTCTTGCTGTCGCTTGAACTATATAATTATGAATTTATTAATTTGTACTACTTTATGTAATATCTGTAAATTATTTAAAGGTAGATTTTCAGTCAAATTAATAAATCAGTTATTTATAGCAATTTTATCGAACAGCCGTCTTTAAAATGGTGTAACTTTTTTATTAATAAACCGAAGCAAGCAAATCGACTAAGCCGTTTCTGAGATTAGCGTGAACAAACGCACAGACAAACGAACAATTTTTTTTATGGTAAAGATCATAATTATGGTTTCATTGCGTTATCAAATGCCACCTATAACATTTTGTTATATATCTTCCATGTACACGTACAGACACTGATCCATTACGATTATATTACAAGTACAGACAACAACGCAAATAATAAAAAAATCAAAAATCAGCTTCACGCTGTATCCCGCACATAGCAGGGTAGGCAGAGGGGACCTAGTGTTAAGACACTCCGTTCCCCACTTTCTGCCGAATTCTGGAGGCATTGTGTGTTAAGAGTGGCAAAATTCAACGCCGCGCTTAGCCTCGACACCAGAGCAAAGAAATGGAAATATAAATTTAAGTAAATATTTCATCTCCTCAAGAGGGGATCGAATCCACAACCAGTCGGTTTTACAGTCACACTTCGTGCCGCTGCGCTACGACTGGCCTCTATAATTATATATATATTTAAACGCGAATTCAGATTGAAGGAAGGTTCGTTAGCCAAAGTTTGCGGTGTCCCGCGGCGGCGCCCGCGCTAATTGATTATACGTCGTCGTTTATACTTGATTGACGGAGGTTTTGGTATTTGCAAATCCGTTTCGAACTTACTTAATTATATGTATTGTGGTCTTAATAAATAATGTACGTACGGAACAGGTTGTGGGTTCGATTCTCATTTGAGGCTATGACATATTTATTTTTTTAAATTTTGTTGCTCTGGTAACGAAGCAAAGCACACCGTTCGCTCGGAAGTCGACCGAAAGTAGGGGACGGAGTGTCTAAGCACTAGATTCCGTCTGCCTATCCTGGTGTGTGAGGGATAGATGGTGAAGCGGATTCTACTTTGCATAGCGTTAAGTTCCGTCACTCACTTACCCACAGAAATTTGAAGGGAAAAAACGTAAAGCTATTATTTTGCTATCGTCTACGGCTAGGCGGTCAGGGTATTATTTTATATATTCAGTAATGATTATTTTACGCGCACATAGCATGGTAGGTAGAAGGAACTTTGGAAACTAGGATTAAAACACTCCGTTCCCATTGAGATACTACCGTTCAGCACTTTACGTCAAACTCTGGTGGGATTACATGTTGAATGGCGGAACTTAACACCGCGCTTCGGCTCATTACTAAAGCGTGTAAGTGAAAATATTAAAATATTTCATTTTCTCGAGTGAGAATCGAACCCACAAACTATAACATTTACAATCACACGCTTGTATTCATATACTATTACTGCTGAAATGTTTTTTTTTTTGAGTCTATTAAATACCAGTTTAAGCTTACACACAGAATAACGTACAAATACTCTAACATGGCAGTACGAATAATAGAATAAACCTCATAATAAATTCTGAACGTCGTTTCTTCTAACAATATGGCCGCAATCAGCTTTTGTTTATATTATATTGCAAAATAAGCGATATACGTGTATATAATTGACATGAGGCCGTCGATGCGTAGTGGTTCGTCTATAGTAATTGTGGGTTCAATTCTCATTTGGTGGAAATAAAAAAATATTTCTTCTCTATACAGGTGTTGCTCACCTTACACACGAAGCATCTAAAATTCGGCAGAAAATGGGCAACGGAAGTGTCTTAACATTCAATTCCCAGGTTCCCGCTGCCTTCCTTGGCATGTGCGAGATACAGCGTGTTGCTAAAACAAAAAAGTAAGGCGTTAAGTTCCGCCGTTCAACGCAATGTATGGCAACTGGAGAACGAAATGTCTCCACACCTGATTCTTTTTACCTACCTGGTATACGTAGTTTAACGCCGTCCTCAACTCCAACTCCAACACATGCTTAATGTAACAATAAATTAAAGCTTATATAATTACTGGAAACACAATTGTTCAAATGAAGGGGAAACAAAGTTTGTCTCCGTTTAATACGATAGGGGGAGGTCGAAATTATCTCGTGTTCACACAGATGCTGTTTCTGGATGATTACTCTCCAAATGTTAAGTTTACGATCATATACAATTGTTATATTCTTGATTTTGTGTTTATAGTATTTTTTAAGGCGAAATTGTGACTTTAAACGCGATTGGTTGTATATTTATTTAAATTTAAATGTTCATTTCTTCGTTCTGGTGTCGAGGCAAAGCGCGGCGTCGACTTCCGTCAGTCACCACGCAATGCCACCAAACTTCAGCGGAAACTAGGTTTCCTCTGCCTACCACGCTGTGTGCTGGAAAATGATTACGTTAGTACATTTTTGTACAGTATAAAGAAGGGAACAGAGTGCCTTAATACTAGGTTCCCTCTACCTACCCTGATATATGCGGGATACAACGTGAATTGAAAAAGTTTTTATTAAAACAGTAGGTATATACATACATATAATCTTAGTTGATTTATAATTTGTGTCCTGAAATATTATATTGATAATTATATTTATATTATATTGATAATTGTGACCTGTTCGTTGGTATTAATTTTATTAAAAAGAGAATTTCAATATTTTTAATTTCTTTATGTTATACTTACCACAACTTTTGCTAAAAATGCCATTGAGATTGTAGAAACATTATTCATTTATGTTTCCGTAAACAAAAAAAGAGATTAGAGGCCAGTGGTGGCGCAGTGGCACGAGGTGTGACTGTAAAACCGACTGGTTGTGGGTTCGATCCCCATTCGAGGAGATGAAATATTTACTTAAATTTATATTTCCATTTCTTCGCTCTAGTGTCGAGGGTAAGCGCGGCGTTGAGTTCTGCCACTCAACACGCAATGCCTCCAGAAATCGGCAGAAAGTGGGGAACGGAGTGTTAAGACACTAGGTTCCCTCTACCTACCCTGCTGTGTGCGGGATACAGCGTGAAGCTGATTTTTTGATTTAAAAAAGAGATTTACCGTTATGTGTTTATATATTTATAACAGCTATAAACAGAACTGTCTGTCTATTTGTCCGTATATTACAGCCACTTTAGTCTGAACCTAATAGGAATAAATCATTTAAAATGTGTAATAATCTTGAAAATCAAAGAACTGATTATAGGAATAAAGAAGCCTTGCGCTTTTTAGCAGGGTAAGTAGAGGAAATCAGGTGTTAGACTTAAAGCAGAACGGAGTATTCTCCACTTTCCGCCCGATTTTCAAGACATTGTTGATTGGTGGATCTCAGAGCCGCGCTTTGTGAAAAACAAAAGTTTTTTACCAAAGCGAAAAATTAAAAAAAAATAAATGTATTATTCTCTTGAATGGGAATTGAACCTATTATCGTCGCCTTTACAATAATAAGCAGGGCCGCTGCGCCACTGCGGCCCCGACTAAAAAGTGAAAGAAATACCACGTTTTAGTCGAAAAGATTAAAAATACAAGTAGCCTCTACCAAATCGAATACACCTTTATAAGTATGTATTTAACCAAAGCAAACCACAGTATACCTTTATTTAATCCAATCCGATAACCATTATTAAGATATTCTACATACCATCCACCGAGTGTACTCTCTCAGAACGCAACGTTAGAATTTCTAATAAGTTACAAGGCTACAATAATTTCGTCAAAGCACAGTGTTGAGTTCCTCTACTCTACACCACGCTGTATCTTCTTACCGAAGCAAGGAAATAACAATAGTTCATTGCCGAATAGGAATAGAATCCACATCCGTCGCCCTCATATTACCACTGCGCCACGACGGCATCAATACTTTATTTACTTTCAAATCAAAATGAATAAAAATATTATTTCTTCACTATACTGTATATAAAAATATTAAGCTATCTGAACAAAACAAAAAGGATAGGTAGAGGCAACCTAGTGTTAACGAATGAACGAACGAACAAAGAAATCTGGAGACATTGCGTGTTGAGTGGCGGAACTCTACGCCGCGTTTGTCTCGACACGAGAGCGAAGAAATGTAAATATAAAATATAAATAAACATTTGATTTCCTCGAGTGGGCATAGAACCCACAACCTGTCGTTTTTACAGTCAGACTTTGTGCCCCTGTGCCACGGCTGGCTTTAATATATAAGAATATAATATGTATACATGTATGTACAACAACTATTATAGCAAAACTAAACCGCTGGCACCGATATTTAATCCTGTCGGACAGCCAATATTAAGACATTCGACATCCCATCCACCAGGTGGGTTCCCTCGGGGCTCACCGTCAGAACTTCTAGCAAGACTACGCTAATTTGTCTAACTTAATCTACTACCTACTGTACAACTAAAACAAGTATCCCCTAGAGTTCCTTTGTTTTAGTTTAGTGCATGTTTTTGTCGTATTCGTTTCGTCTACTTGTGTTATATTGTTGTCGATAAATTTTATTTAGATCATTCTTGTAGTTTAGTTCAGTCAGTAAGAGATTTTGGGAACGTAGTGTTAGGACACTCCGTTTCCATTAAGACGCTTCCGTTAAATCCTTTCAGACAAATTCTTGAGGCATTGCCAATTGTCGTTACCAAAGCGCAAAAATAAAAATATTTAATATTTTCATTTTCTCGCTTTGGAAGTCGAACCCAAAACCGTTGGGTTTATAGTCGCATGTTTGTGCCACTACGCCACGACGGCCTCATTCATTATTTTATTACGTAAAATAATTAAGTAAGCGTCACTTATTTAGATCAAAACTTGAACGTTCTATAGATTATAACACCACCAGCACCATCTTAAAATATTAAATTGGTCCCCGCAGTCTACCATATATCATACCATATCAAACTTTTAACTTACATTGTAAATCTGATAAAAGTAAAAGTAAAATAACAAAAGATGTTTATTATGGCGCAACGGAACAGCGATTGTCTTGACTGCAAACGCAGTGGTTGTGGATTCGATCTCCAGCCAAATGAATAAATTAGCGGCGTAGAACGCTGAAATTTGCCATGTAGGTTACTTAGGAAGTTTAGGGAAGCACTTAAAGAGGACTTCCCAAAATTCCATGGGGAAAACATTAGAATTTTACTTTTTATAGTCCACGACCACGGAATCGAAGTTGCGGTCTACGTTTACATATAAAAAACTAAAATAATATTAATATTATGTAATTTATTTATAAAACTAAATTCTTTAAAAACGAGACCTTCCACTTAGTATAATTAGATTTATGATTTCTTATTATAAAAAGCAAACATGTGAACGTTCTTCTCTCTCCTCTCCTTAAAGTTTCATACTTATTCAGCTTCACGCTGTATCTCGCACACAGCAGGATAGGCAGAGGGAACCTAGTGTTAAGATACTCCGTTCCTCACTTTCTGCTGAATTCTGGAGGCATTGTGTGTTGAGTGGCAGAACCCAACGCCGCGCTTAGCCTTGACACCAGACCGAAGAAATGGAAATATAAGTTTAAGTAAATATTTCATCTCCTCGAGTGGGGATCGAACCCACAACCAGTCAGTTTTACAGTCACACTTCGTGACGCTACGCCACGACTGGCCTCAATTGTCTGTTCTTACTTATTCAGTACATATAACCTCAATAACAAACCAAGAATTTACAACAAAATAACATAATTTACCAAAAATCAATCCTTTTTATAAACATTACAAAAATGTTAACCATAACCT
The DNA here is from genome assembly GCA_018249695.1 of Heliconius erato demophoon. Taxonomy (NCBI): domain Eukaryota; kingdom Metazoa; phylum Arthropoda; class Insecta; order Lepidoptera; family Nymphalidae; genus Heliconius; species Heliconius erato. The sequence continues at coordinate 4,899 of DWQW01006959.1, read as the reverse complement.
TAGATATTATAAGATATTATAGAATATACGACCATCGATTGTCCCACACGACATAAAAACCAACGGCATGTAAATCAGACGTAGGCTCTAAAGTAATTCCCTATTCCGGGGAAAAGGCCGAAATAACTCAAAGACGGTGACAAAAACTATCAAGGCCAGTAGGGTAGGGTAGGGCAGATAGAACGATATATCAACCTAAGAATTGATACTACGGATCCCATCCGTTGAATAGCAACGGATCTTAAAATATTGTGTCATCAACTTAGCTTAAGATGTCCTTTTCTAGCACAATAAGAACCTTTTTTTCCGGTGAATAACTCTTTTCAGGTTCTTTTTCAATGAAATAAATGTGATGGTAGCGTTTTAATGGTTAACACGTCATTATAATTTGAAGCTTACTTTAATTCAATGTTTTTTTTTCCTATATAGAAGAAAAATCGAGATTTCGGCGGAAAGTGAGAAGCGGAAGTGTCTCAATTACAACAGAAAGTCTTAAAGGCCCCAAGGTTCCCTCTATGCCTACCCTGCTATTTGCGGGATGCAGCGGGAAGCTAAATAAAAACAATAGAAAATCCATTTTAAAATGAATTTCTGAGTCTTATATTAAATCGTTTTGCAGATATTTTTTAATAATGGAAACTATTCTCGTGTAAAGCTACATAGTTATTTTTTTGTGATACTAATATTTTTCCTTTCAAAATGGCTAGAGGGATTATCCGTTCTGTTAAATTCAACGGAAAATTGTATTTGATCATTTCAATTTCGATAAATAAGTTGAAAATGAGTTAAGACATTATATTCATATAGGAAATACAATATTTTTTTCTAAAATGTGACATTATATGAGCGTTATAAGTGATAAAAAATCAATAAATATTTGCACTTTAAATCAATATAGCAGTTAATAGCAAACAAATCCTTATACTTTATAGCAGGGGTTCCCAAACTTTTCTTGATCAAGGACCACTTTTATATCATTCTTGGTAGTAGGGACCACTATGCATGTAAATATGATAAAAATTATTATAACTGTGATAATCAAACAAAAACTTCGCCTCACCACCCTCCGGCATAATATTTAAATCGTTTGCGGACCATTTTTAGGCTTCTGCGGACTACACGTGATCCACGGACCACTGGTTGGGAACCAGTGCTTTATAGCTATACAATTTTAAAAAATCTTTGAATAAAAGAATTACGGAATTAGGAATTTTATTTTAACTAAACAAAAAATATAATATTTTATGCCTACAAAAAAAAAGCTTATTATTCTTTTAAAGTTTTGGCATTTTCAAATTAACTTTTGTATATTTAAATATATATACGAATATCTTAGCTTAACACCGTTGCCGTGATAGCGTTCATACCGTAAAGGCGTTCACACATCTCAATCGAAACAAATTATATCTACTTTCTAGAATATTCTCGACGGAACTAGAAGCCAAGATTCCTTTTTCACAACAAGTTTTACTTCTTAGAGGGAAGCGATGAAACGGAAAATTGTTTGCGACGTCGCACCCGACGCTCACCGCAGACTAAAGTTAAGCACATACTGATGTATCTTGAAAATACATAAATATAATGTGAGGCCAGTCGTGGCGTAGGGGCACAAAGTGTGACTATAAACGCGACTGGCTGTGAGTTCGATCCCCACTCGAGGAAATGAGATAATTGTTTAAATTTATATTTCCGTTTCTTCGCACTCGTGTCTAGGCAAAGTGCGGTGTTAAGTTCCGCCACTCAACACGCAATGCCTCCAGAATTCTGCGGAAAATAAGAAACGGACTGTCTTAACACTAGGTTCCCTCTGCTTACCCTGCTATGTGTGAGATACATCGTGAAGTTGATTTTTTGGACATATATAATATATGTCAGAGATTAGCATCAAGATTAAATAGAATAGAGAATGAATAGAATGAATGTAACTACATTCACACCGTTCACACGTATAACGTTGGTCAGTCGTGATATAAAGACTAACTAGTTCATAGTTATCATATTCACATAGTTCAACTAATAAATTAAATAACGATAACTTCAGCTATCAACCACCAGTACTTTCCACAGAAGTGGAAAGTATGTCTTTAAATTAACTGACGTTTGGAGCAGTGCCTGGGACTTTTGACTACAGGAGTAGGCTTCAGGATTCTCTTTATGCAAGAAACGCATGTCTTCACTGCTCCAAGCCAATATAATTATAAACCACATTCATAATTAAAATAATAATTGGTTAATTAAATAGTCAATTATCCGAATAGTCCAGGATAGCCAGTACACCAAACCACAGCAGAGCAAAAACTCCACGTAAATAATTATAAATAGGTCTTTACCACATTTATAATTAAAATAATAATTAATTAATCAAATAACACATCAGAGCCAAGGCTGTCCATATGATGCTTTTTCGAAACAGTAAAATTGCTGTTGACCTGGGGTGGTCTATACAGCGTCTCTGGGTGAGGAGGGGCGAAAGTAGCTCGCCCTAGCTTTGATGGACGCTCATGAAGGGTTGGCGATCATCAGGGCGGATTTTGACCGTTGGGCCGGTCACGTCGAGGCGCGGACGTGCCGTGAGGTAGGACTGGCCTCGTCGCCTCTTACAGCAGCGGAGAGTGTGTCGTGTGACTGAGGAATTAATCCTGCATATACATATATTGGGTACATTTGCGACTGTGATTAGATCGTCGGGATCTAGAAGGACGCTTCGAGGGCGTCGAAGAAGCGGGTGTGGATGAGAAGCGTAATTACACGTTTCGACAGTGAGTGGGTTGAGGTGTGAAGCTGCACGCTCGTAGTAGCGCTTGGCTAGGCGTTTGCAGAATTTCTTTAATGATTCCAGTCCAAAATTTTTGTATAGGAACATTGCGGAAGTATAATGGGCATCCGGATGTCATGCGGAGGAATTTGTTTAGGACCCTCGGAAACAGGTCTATCTTGGTGTGCGCGAACACGACACAAGTATAGGTCATGTACACTAAATACACATACTCTGGGGGAGTCTATAATTTTTTACGTAACCTTCTCTTAGAGTCGTCGATGACGATGTGATATAACGACTTAGATTCTATTTGCTATTTTTATATGCGGAAGACGCGTAATAAAAGGAAATGTATAAAAAAAATGTATCTACTTCTAACACTATATTAATATACTTGTAAAACAAAGTACAGCGTTAAGTTACGCAACTCAATGCTTACAAATTTAAACAGAAAATACAAATTGGAGTGCGTTGACACTAGGTATTCAATACGATATGTTTTATTTCATGTAATGGTAAAAAAATCATGGCAATGTTATTTCTTATAATTATTATAAAATAAAAAAAAGTATAATTCTCACATACCTAGTGAACACAAACCTTTACAAAAAGCTTTAGAGAAAATTTAAAAAGAAACAAACCATTGAATTAACGTTAGCTTCAACATAAGGGCAATCTACGGACTATCGCTTGAAACTTTTTACTGTTATTAACTGTAAAACTTTTTAGTTTTACTAGTTCTGTTGTAAGGAGGTTTTGTCGAATGAACAATTCTCTATTTTGTCTAAAAATCAACTTCACGCTGTATCCTGCATACAGAAGGGTAGGCAGAGGGAACCTAGTGTTAAGACCGAGTTCTGGAGGCATTGCGTGTTGAGTGGCAGAACTCAACGCCGCGCTTTACCTCGACACCAGAGCGAAGAAATGGAAATATAAATTTAAGTAAATATTTCATCTCCTCGAGGGGGGATCGAACCCACAACGGTCACAACGGACAGTCGGTTTTACAATCAAACTTCATGCCACTGCGCCACGACTAGCCTCAATTTCTCTATGATGCACTATAATAAGATTCTGAAATTCTTATTACACTGTTCAAGAATATTTACAGGATAAACATGTATGGAATTAATGTCTATTGAATGTGATGCAGGATAGCTGCCAGATAATGTAATAATACCATTGACTTTAAAAAGAGCAGCTGTTGAGTTCCTTGCCGACTCTTCTCAGCAGAACTGCCTTCCGAACCGGTGGTAGCTTTTTTGTTTATATTTCATTCGACGATTCAAAAGTGCTTATAATAGTCTATTTGAATAAAGAATATCCAGAATTTGTAAATTTAAATTTAAAAGATAGTGGGGTTAAGCTTTTGCAAGCATTATATTACATTATTTTATTTATATTATGTAAAATAACTTAAATGGCGGCCAAAAGCCAAAAATCGAGCTCAGTGACGTGCTGCTGGGAAGGTCTTTGTTCAGCAGTAGAACGGATTAAAATCGGTTCAGGAATAGATCGGATTTAAGTGAAATTACAATAACATATGTTATACATCAGAATAACACCTAGGCCACGATTATATAGACTCCAGTTTATATAAAAAAAAATACGTGCAATTTGGCGACAGCAAATACGCAACTTTATTTAAGCGACTAAAGCCGCTTTTGGATTGCTAGTATTTTTTTTATAGCTTCACGCTGTATCCCGCATACAGCAGGGTAGGCAGAGGGAACATAGTGTTAAGAGACTCCGTTCCCCACTTTCTGTCGAATTCTGGAGGCATTGCGTGTTGAGTGGCAGAAATCAACGCCGCGCTTTGTCTCGACACCAGAGCGAAGAAATGGAAATACAAATTTAAGTAAATATTTCATCTTTTCGAGTGGGGATCGAACCTACAACCAGTCGATTTTACAGTCACATTGCTAGTATTAACAGAGTTAAGTCAAAACAAATCAAATCAAATCAGCTTTACACTGTATCCCGCACAAAGCATTTTTTTTTTTTTTTTTTTTTTTTTTTTTTTTTTTTTTTTTTTTTTTTTTTTTTTTTTTTTTTTTTTTGAGGGTAGGAGGAAAAGTAAAAAGACGTACTTTTTGCGCTCTATATTTAAAATACGTTAAAATTGTAAAAAACTAATTAGC
>DWQW01006958.1:0-15610 GCA_018249695.1 Heliconius erato demophoon | reverse complement strand
TCTAAGCTCTTAAAGCTCTTAGAGTACCTAACTCCTTGGTTCTTTACTTCTAATAAGAAGTTAGAGTCACTTGTACACACTAAATTATTATGAATTCGTCAGTAAGTACGTCAATCTCACAAGCGAATGGACTAAGAGTTAATTTATATATATTTTTAGTTTCACAGTGTAGTCTGCATATAGCAGGGTAAGGCAGCGGGAACCTGGGAAACTAGTGTTAAGGCACATCTACAACTTGTCACGTTTGGAGTCGTACGTTTGTGCCCCTGCACCATGACGGCCTGCTACTGTTAATAATAATTATTTTATGCTCTATTTTCTTTTTTATAATTTCCATTATCATAGTATATTGAATTTATAATTGTCATTTTTTCGCTGTGGGAACAAGATAAAGTGCGGCGTTGAGTTTCGCTATTCAACACGCAAAGTTTCAACACGAAAATTGAAAATTCCTGGGCTTGGTTTGCAAGATTCCAAGACCACTAACGAGATATGACGAGATAATAAAAATATTTTTAACATTTTTTAAACATTGACACTTAGAAAAGGAAAATACTAATTTAGAAGACGTAAAAAAAATTGAACGCAGTAGGATTTGAACTAGCTCCTCTTGTCCTCTTGGACTTAACTTGGCTTGTACGGTTTCCAAGAGGCGCGGGTTCAAATGCCGGTATGTACAAGTTTTGATTTGTTTTCTAAGAGAATACTCTGAAATCATGTTATTTGTGAATTTCTTAATATTCATATGTACTTATATATAAGATCGTTATATTAAATTTTCATTACGAACCTTACAAAGAGGTTGTTGAAATTTTTTACATATAAATTGCTAATTAAAAAGTTAATGAATGAATGATGATACTTGAGAAGTTTTTATTAATTTTCAAATTAAATTTGCTTTACAGCGCCTGAGATGTCAACAGTTTATATTATACTTCATCATAGTATACCTTATACTTTTTCTTCTGCTTCACGCTGTATCCCGCAGAGAGAGATCCTAGTTTTAAGACACTCCGGTCCGCACTTTATATTTCACGCCAAAATTACTCAACTGATTATCATGAAACTTTGTAGACATATTTTTAAAGGTTTTATTACTATTCATTAAAAAAATATTGAATAAAAAAACATAATATTTTGGCTATAATATAAAGAAGCCGCGTTTGAGTTCTAGAAAATTCATATCATAATGTATGTAGGTAGCTACGTAACGAAAAAACTATGATATTGTGCATTCACTACATCGTTTCAATAATTTAAAATAGATTCTAAAAATATTTTAATTAAAAATATTCTCAACCTAGCCCTTATATATTTTTTGTATCTATCTTTAAAACGTGTTAAAAATATAACATGTATATTTAGCTTAAAAAAAATTGTTTTAAATATAAGTAGGGACATAAATAAATTTAATACGTTAGTTAAAAATAAACTTATATAAAAATATAAAACTAAGGGCTAAGTTGAGAGATTTTTTATTAAAGTATTTTTCATATTACTCTTATAGACGTGTTTCTTTCTATCAAAGCTTAGTACAAAAATGTAAAGCCCATTTAAACGAGTAGATACATCCCAATGTAATGTTACTATAATATTTTTTTATTCTTCATGCTATTCCGCGTTTAGAGGGAGTCTAATGTAAGAAACACCTTCCTCCACTTTGCGCCCAATTTCTGAGGCTGTGTGGAGGATATCAAGTATTTTTAAAAATAATTACCGCGAGTGGAAATCAAATCCACGACCATCGCAATTACTGTCAGCACCTGGGCCATATAAATGTAAAACTTAAATAATACAAATGCAATATATTTTTTTTACCAGCTTCACGCTGTATCCCGCACACTGCAGGGTAGGTAAAGGGAACCTAGTGTTAGATACTACGTTCCCCACTGCCGAATTCTGGAGGCATTGCGTGTTGAGTGGCAGAACTCAACGCCGCACTTGTCCTCGACACCAGACCGAAGAAATTAAAATATAAATTTAAGTAAATATTTCAAATGCAATAATAATATTATTATAAAATTCTAATAATATATATAAATCCGTCGATTTTACTAATAACCCGGTCAGACGTAGGTGGAGAAGAAAATACTTGCGTTATATATTTATATATCGTCAAAGTCACAGCACTGTAGGAGGTAGCGATTTTTGAACTTTCAACATTTTGCCCTTTACCGTGTCAGCGTGGACTACCTACGACTTTTATTTTGTTTTATTTAATCTGTATCAAAATCAGTCAGTTGACACTGTGTCAATTCTTTATATGGAAAGTATAACTTATAAAAATTTACAAAATTAAATTTGCGGACGTATGCACTCGCTTTGTATGAATTGAGCTACAAATATATATACTTTATTTGTATTGTAAGGTCTCACACCGTGAAATATTTTAGAGCTGTAGGTCCACGGGAAGTACATTATATATTAGCCTTAAATAACGAGATAACAATAATAAAGAACGCTATCGAATTGCTTTATGTATGACAAAAATATTCTGTTTTATTAGTTCTAAGAAAAAGTCCGCGAGATCGTATCGTATCTATCTCTTATAAATAAGTGACAATAAGGCATATTTCGACAAAAAAAAATTGAAAATTACACGGTGTTATTTCGCCGTTTTTTATTTGATATGGATATTGAAACTTATAAGCGAAAATTATTCTATCATCAAGAAAATTGTATAAAGACAAACTTCTGTTTTTATATCTTGTAATTTGGATATATACTTTTGGAGAAAATGTAAAATTAAAATAATTCTATTCTCTGTTCACTTATGATATCAGAATATATCGATTACTTAATATTATAAGTGACTATCCATAAACCGAGGACGCTCTGTCCTATGCAAAAGAAACCCAAAAATAAAAACAAAGAACATAAAGTTAAAATAGATTATTGAGAAAAACTAACAAAAAGTAAATATTAAAATTGAAAATGTCAACCCATAACATGTAAACGCCAAGTTAAACAGCATACAATCTGAAGTTGGAGCAATTAATCATAGTAGACCTGGCACCACTCTCAACTTCTGAGTTTGAAACAATAATGACATATTGTCAAGCATTTCATACGTTCAAAAGTTTTATTAAGCGACTTTACTCATTACTAATTTTTGCCCGTAGGTTTAATATATTTTTTTAGTCGCATATTAGTTCGGTGCGGAAACGGGAACCTAGTGTTAAGACACTCCGTTCCTAACTTTCGGCCGACTTTTCGAGACATGACGTTTTGAGTCTCTGCCACGACAACAGAGCAAAGAAATGAAAAAAACAATTCCTCGGATGGAAATCAAACCCACAACCTGTCGCATTTACAGTCACACACTTGTGCCCCTGCGCAACGACTGACCTTAGATTTAATATTCCTGTGAAAAATTAAAAACCCGACGAGCGCAAGTCAAGATCGCCCACCAAGGGTCCCGTAGAAAAATGTGAGGTCTCGAGCTCTACACTCCTTTATATGTAACTTTAAAAATCTAGCTAGTATGTGCTTTGTTTATCGTTCGCTAAACAACGGTTTTTTTGTATAATGAGGCCAGTCGTGGCGCAGAGGCACAAAGTGTGACTGTAAAACCGACTGGTTGTGGTTTCGATCCCCACTCGAGGATATAAAATATTTATTTACATTTATATTTTTATTTATTAGTTCTGGTGTTGAGGCAAATCGTGGCGTTGAGTTCCACCACTCAACACGCAATGCCTCCAGAACTTGGCGGAAAGAAGGGAACAGAGTGTCTTAATATTAGGTTCCCTCAGCCTACCCTGCTGTGTACGGGATACAGCGTGAAGCTGATTTATTTATTTATTTTATTTACAATTCAAAAATCAACAATAAGTTAGAGATAAGAAAAAACTTTCCTTTCGCAGTCAATATAATAAGAATGTAATTTAAACAGAAACTATTTAGGTCGACTGATAATTTATCACGGCTCCACGGAATTTTATCATTTTCCAGGTATTTGCCTTGCATGCCGTCGAAACTGGAATTTCTACGCTACACTTGACAATGCTACGGTGCGGTAAGCCTTAAAATATTGATTCATTTATTTTTATCTTTACGCGTGCTAAGACACTTATAGTTCTGTGGACAATTTTCTGACTGTACACTATGGTTATGAATTCAAATCTCTTTTAAGGGTGTCCCGTATATTACATACAATTTCTATCGGAAAAGCGTACAACGGTAAACGACGGCTGTGGATTCGATTTCCACTTGAGAATATAATATGTATAATATTTTCATTTCTTCGTTCTGACAACGAGGCAAAGCACGGCGTTGAGTTCCGCCACTCAATATGCAATGCTTGTACAATTCGGCGGAAAGTGTCTTAATGTGATCAGAGTGTCTTACCACTATATTCACAGGTTCCCTCTGATTAATCTGCTATTTGCGGGACACGGCGTGAAGCTATAAAAAATCGAAAACTATAAAAGTAATAAAATATTTGTATGTATATTTTTAAAATTGTAATACAGAGGTTGCCCCGATATGATTCAGGAAAAATCGATATGACCCGATATGATTATCAATGAGTAGAGCGATTATTTAGAATTGTGATTATAATGTGACAAACACAAACAAAAACAGAAGTAATATAAAGTATTTTTGACATTTTTAAAGCGTTATTTCACATTTATGACGTTTTCTAAATAAACAGTATAATATCTTTTTTTTGTTACAAAATATTTATCTTTATAAATTTGCACTAGGTGAATAGTGGGAGGAGTGCTCTACCGTTATTGTAAATTCCAAAGGGATTTAATACGTTGCGTGTTTACAAGGTGTTCTTAATGTTGTCCTATTTTTTTCTAAACGTAATTAAGCTTAGTGAAATACTATAACAACTGTTACGAAATAACAGGTGATATAAAAATATATTCCTCGTTTTGAAAAGCAAGCACACAGCGTTGAGTTCCGCTACTCAACATGCTATGCCTCCAAAATTCAGCGGAAAGTGGTTAAAGGAAGTGTTTTAACGCTAATTTCTATAATGATATGATAATATTAAGTTGCACATTTGTGCCCCTGTGCCAATATGGGTATGATTTAATGCTTTGGAATATTCCCAAAACAGTGAAAAGTGAAGAGTGACTTGTCACCAGTCTTAATTCATAAAAATAAGTAAAAAATAAGGCCGTCGTGGCCCAGGGGCACAGGGGTGTGACTGTAACGCGACAGTTGTGGGTTCGATCCCCACTCGAGGAAATGAAATATTTATTTAAATTTATATTTCTATTTCTTCGCTCTAATATCTGGTGCAAAGAGCGGCGTTGAGTTCCGTTACTCAACACGCAATGCCTCCAAAATCGACGGAAAGTGAGGAACGGAGTGTCCTAACACTAGGTACTCTCTGCCTACCCTGCTGTGTGCGGGATACAGCGTGAAGCTGATTTAATTTAATTAAAAAAAAATAAAAAAAATCGTAATAACATAAATTAAAATTATAAATCATAACATAATATGTTGTTTTTACGGATAATTTCTGACACACATACACACAATATGTACATAAACCTATGTAAGTACTTCTATATTATTAATTGGAAACCGTGTGCTCGTAATCGCTTGAGGACGGGTCTCAGTTCTCATTGAATCCCGCCACCTACGTCTCCAGCTTTATCACCCTTTGAATGGCTATAGTTTATATTTATGTTTGACTATACTTACATTACTGACATTGATAAGAGAAAATTTTATCAAAATTTACGAGAAATTAGATTTCTTATATTTTTTCACTTTATTAGGTTTACAATGTGATGTAATGTTACATTATTGATTGACTTAAAATACCAACATAATGAAATCAATTAATAGTCATAAACTTTATGACGAAAATGTAAGATTCCATTCCATTCCCGTTCCAGTAGGAGTTTTGGAAAATCTATCTATCTTTTAGTGCTGCTCTATACTCTCTAAGGAACCTATATGTATTATTACAACTTTCTACGTTTCCGCGGTTTTGTCTGTGCATATGCCATTCACTACATAAATATTTAATATTTTATGTTGATGTACATTTAAAACAAATGCTTAAATAATAATAATATATTAACACAAATCATAGTTATTCCTTGTTTAATATTGATTTTCATAAGAAGTAATACTTTAAATGAACATGTTGTTAGCTCTACAGTGCTACGAAGACGGTCTACAAACTGTACTCAGTAAGTTTTGCGCGGTATACGTCTACAGTTTTATTCGTTCGTATTTAGCCATCTATCTATCTACATTAAATACCTAAAGTGTTTTTATACAGTAGCAAATATACCTAAACTATTTTTTTTACGTCATCAATAGGTAGATACTTTATATAATTCCTTCGTCTTGAAAATTAATCGGAAAATGGAAAACGAAGTACTTTGACACTAGGTACGTTTGGGGCTATAATTTTTTATGCGGGATACAAAACAAAGTGATACCAAAAACCAGTTTATATGTATAACATGAGGGTAGGGTAAAATCCCTGATGTCTTCCCGACAAGCGCTTTTGCATATCATGGTAAACTTAAACTAGAAACTTTCCCGTGAGAAAAGTACGTAGTACTTAGTTCATGAAGATAATTTTACTAATTATATAAAAAATATATTTGATTAAAGTATTATGAAATTCTTTAAGAGTAGATCTTTATATATAGTAAAAAGAAGAAAATTAATAATATACTAACGATTTGTGGCTAGTTTTTTTAGTTTTACACAGTATTCCACACACAGCAGGGTAGGCCGTCGTAGCGCATGGGCACATCGTTCTATGTAAACGCGACAGGTCGCGAGTTCGGTTGCCACACGGGGAAATTAAATATTGAAAATAAAACGCAGCGTTCAGCTCCACTACTCAGCCTCCAGAATTTGGCGAAAACTGTGGGCTTCAGGTTTCCTTTGTCTACCCAAAAAAAAAATGTGCGAGATACAGCGTGAAGCTAAAAATATCGATTACATTATGTATGTACAGCTGTATCTAGTTTAAAAAAGCAAGAGAACGAAGGAGTTTGAGACAATTGGATACTAAATGGAGTTTTAAACTACAGTTTAGGATTATATTGATACCTACGTATGCTCACAAACGAAACAAATAAGGCTTATACAGCGTAAACTGCTAAAGTTACTAACGATATTATGAAATACAAAACTAATCCACTTTTATATAAGCTACCGTAACCATTTTGCATTTCATAACGTCTTTCAATGTAGACCAATGTAGTTTTAAAACTATAGATTCTTATATAAAATGGAAAATGTCTATATCATAGAGTTTAATAATATAGCTAATTCCTTATTTTATAATAATAATAATATCAGCTTCACGCTGTATCCCGCACACAGCAGGGTGCTTCCCCTGAGAGGGAACCTAGTGTTAAGACACTCCGTTCCCCACTTCATGTTTTAAATGTTTAAAGAATTATATCTACACCCTGCCAAAGCTGAAACGTGTTTAAATATATCTTTGTACATATGTACATAATTATAAACAAATGTGATTTCTATACAAGATAGTAAAAAAAAATAATTGAATGACAGAAATAAATTGATAGATTTAAAAAAAATGTAAAAAATATATCAAAAAACGCCTTTTACGATGTTTCGAAGATTACATATTCATATATTGTATTATACTCACGAAATGTTGTAGACATTTCTTATAAAAGTATAATATACAAAAATCTACAAATTCAAATATAAGGCGCGTCAACATAAATAAGAAATGACTTTAAAGCACAACACGTCATGTTTAATATAGTGGAATTTAAGCTGATGCTGAAATTATGAAAAACCATTGTTAAGAGAAGAATATTTAATGCTTCAAGGTTATATATCCGTAAAGCTGCTTTCTGGAATATATGACAGTTATTATTAATATTAAATCTAAATATTTAATATATTCGAAAGAAAATTTCTACGTTACATGTTACTACCTTTTAAATTCGTACATGTGCCAAAAATAACAGTGTTTAGTACTGCCTAAAATTCAGAATGCGATGTTTTTTGAAGGCGGCGTTTAACGCAGCAGTTTGTTTTCCCTAAACGGAAAGGAAAATGTTTCATTACCTCGAGTAGAGATCGAATCACATCACTTGAGTGTTTTCTTTATTATTGTATCTCTATATATATCAACTTACGAGACATTACGTGTTGATTGACGTAACTCAACGCCGCACTTAGGTCAACATAATGTCTAAAGTAATTTTACTTCATCTTACCCATATGCTAATTTAAAACTTAATTCTCTATCTAAAGCTATTCCTAAGCTTGGCGGCGCGGCGTTGTTTACGTTTCAACCGCACGCCAACAAAAGTTACGGTCCGCTGCTCCTCAAACGATATGGTGGATGTACTAGCGGCCACGTGTCAACTTTACATAATATTAGTATCTTTTATTACTTTTACTTTATTTATATTACTAAAATTAATATTTTTTTGGAATAGGTAAAAAAGCTACAACAACTAGCTAGCTTTATTATTAATCTCTCTATTAACCTTACTATCTGAGAGATGGAAAGCTGAAAATTCTTTTGACGCTGCTCGCAAAGAGTAGAAGTAATTAAAATGTTGTTATATACTGCAATATAACAGTAATATTTTTTCTATATTGCGGAGTCTAGTTCTCTACTTTTTTATATATTGCGGAGTAAGTGGCGCGTTTTGTCTTATTGAGAGGAAATCAATTTATACTTTTTTGCTTTAACACTATTTCCTACACATAGAAGGCAAAAGCTAGCGTCAATACTCTCCATTTTCTATTAAGACATATCCGTCCCCCACTTTCCGTCAAATTCATAACTCAACGCCGCATCAATATATTTCATTCTTACAGGGAAGCCACAATCGTCAAATTTTGCAGTTAGACGCTGTGCAGTACCCCTTATTTTATAAATGAATAAAATAAAAATATTTACTTGAAAATAAAAAAAAAAAACAAATACAATAAAATAATTAATTAACAATTACAACACCAAAACCGAGAGAGGCGCTCCTAAAAAATATGTCGAGAAAAATGAAAACAATTTTTCCCCAGAAAAGCTAATAAAGCTATTAAAATTCTAATAACAGTTAAAGTTAATATTGTACGGGCGGCGTAAGCGGTCTATTAAAAAAAATAATTGGCCAAGAAATTTATGCGCGGGAACTTTTAAGATGGCGGGATCTTTTGAGTTTTTCGTGTTTATATAATTTACGTGTTTCAGTTGTGGCTTTTACGATTTTTATTTATGTTGTTGTTATTATTATGTGTTTTTTGGCTATAGTGGCCTGGTGGTAGTGTTTGATAGTGCGATGGTTGTGAGTTTGATTCCCACTCGAGAGATTGAATTATTTTCTTTATTTTACTCTGGAATAACAAAGTACGGTGTTGATTTCAGCGCCTCAACATGCGATGTCCGGAACTTGGGCAAAAAGCAGAGAATGGAATGTCTTTACACTAGGCTCTCTCTTTATATATAGGCAGGATTAAGATTAAAATTGAAAAACATAATATATTTTTCATTATAAATTATTTAGCTTAGACATTCATAATAATAAGGTTCAAATTCAGAAATATGTTTATAAATTGTTGACCAAATTTCAACTAATAAAGAGCACCATTTCGTTTGACTAAAAACTAGACAATATTAATTCAAAATTGAAAGACAAATTTAAAAAAAAACAATTTCACGCTGTATTTCACACACTATTACTTAGGCAGAGGGAACGGAATGTCTTAACACTAAGCTAAGACACTCCGTTCCCTACTTTTTCGCCGAATTCTGGAGGCATTGCCAGTTGAGAAGTGGAGCTCGACGCCGCTCTTTCCTTGACACCAGAGCGAAGAAATTAAAATAAAAATTTAAATAAATATTTCATTTCCTCGAGTGGAGATCAAGCCCACAACCAGTCGAGCTTACAGTTTCACCTTGTGCTCCTGAGCCACGACTGGCCTCCAAAAAAAAGCTTAAATAAGTATATCCATCAAATCTAGATCAATCACCGATATAGTTATGACCTAAGATAGCGTGAATTAATCGGATATATCTAATTAACTGTAGAATGTCTTTTGACTTTAAATCTATTGTGTATTAATAATTCCTCTACAGTAAGAGAATTTAATATATGCGTTTCAATCAATTTACCGTGACAGGTTTTGTAATCTATACTAGTACTTACCTTAATCTATACTAGTACTTACCTTGTCCGTTGTTTGTGCAATAGTGATAATGTAAATATTTTAGTTATACTTTTTTCAGCTCTTGCGTTCCGTATAGCTGTCTAAGCACAGCACTCTTTTGATTATTATTAAAATTATGATTTATTGAGTGTATAACAACAATATAGATTAGCATAGATACTAAAATAACCAACAAATTGTTCCTACATACATTTAAATAATATTAAATTACAAAGCGGGCTTTAACTTCAGGCTGTTTCCCTCACACAGCAGAGTAGGAAGGGGAAACAAAATCTAGAAGCATTGCGTATTGCGCGGTGGAACTCAACGCCGCGCTTTGCCTCGGCACCAGAGCAAATAAATTTAAATATTAAATCCTTTTATTATGATTTCCTCGATTTTAAATCAACCCTCTACCTGTCGCATTTACAGTTACACGCTAGTGCCGGTGCGCCACAACTGGCCTCATACCTAATGTATATCTCCATAATATGGTAGTATAGTACAGATATATATTAAATAAATCTAGACAAAGACCACTTGTACTGAAAACGAACTTAATTTGTAAGCATTAAATATGTATACATAATTATTTTGCGACAAAACTAGAAAGTTTAAAAGGTTTCCCTATAATACAAGGTCGAATTAAAGGTAGCAAATGCTAAATATCCAAACAAAGGACCCTCACTGTCTAATCCCTTAGAAAATAGTATTTGAATAGATCGTATTCATTTGAGATAAGAGCTACCTTGTTGTTGGTACAAATAGTTATTTGAAAGCTCTTTTGTACTATAATGGAATCCAGTTAGCAGGTAACGATTGTAAAAGTTTTAAGTGAATTAATAATGATAAGTGATTTTCTTTCTACAGCTGTAACGAAAATTTTTAAGCATCTGTATTTTGTTGAGAATGTCGAAGCAGCTACAACATCATTCGACTGGGAACTGTGAGACTCGAGAATGATTTTTAGGGTTCCGTACCTCTTAAGGAAAAAAGGAATCCTTAAAAGATCACTTTGTTGGCCGAATGTCCGTCTGTCTCTCAAGAGCTTTTATCTCAGTAATGCTTGGAGCTATCGAACTGAAATTCAAACCATATACTTAAATCCACAGTCCTTAATTTCCTGAAAAGGTCCTTAATACGGTGAAAAACACGTATTTCAACACTATAAGAGGTATCAAAATTAATAGGCTACTTCCGCTTGACCTAGAATTATGAAATTTGCGAGCTAATATCTATAAGTATAACATGTTGAGGAAAAAATTTGAAAACTATATTATAGTTAAATCTAAAAAAATCATATCCTTACAAAGGGGACAAAATTTTAATAGCTTGGTGTGCATATTTTCAATACATATTTTATTATTTTTTATGACGCACTAATTGTACGGAATTCTCGTTGTGTGAGCCCGACTCGCGAATTTTAGCGAAATGTAGAGAGCCCTAACATAAAGTTATGCTTTGCTTACTCTGCTATATACGTATGTAAGAGGTACAAGTAATCACAAAAAAATTAAATCAGCTTCACGACGTATCCCGCGCATCGATATAGTGTTAAGACACTTCGTTCACCATTTTGCACCGAATTTTTCAAGGCGTATGTGTGTATATGTTCAGTGGCGGATATCAACGCCGGGCTTTTGCCTTGATTCCAGAACGAAGAATGGAAAATATTTATAAATAATCATTTATACACCTGAGTCGTAATCGAACTAACATTCGTCGCGTACAATCACACCCTTGCAACCCCTGTACCACCTGTACCATCTGAATCATCACGGCCTGAATTATTATGTTTCTGTTCAATATTTTAAACTTAGAGAGTAGAGGTTATCTTAAGATAATATTAAACATGTGTAACGAATTGGATTTCACCCCACACTGATCGAGCTTAGTAAAGCAATTAATATCGTCTTTCTTACAATTAAAGTTAACTTAGGTACTCAATCTAAGCTCAAGCAACCTAGTAACTTGATCACCTTTGTGTACTGTTGACATTGCTCCCTTGGCGCTAATAAACTTTAACCTACGCCTGTACTGTTTTAGGATTGACTCTCGAATATCTCGACAAGTTTATATTCGTTGTTTATTTTATACAAAACTAGTGGCCTACTCGCGGCTTCGTCCGCATACCCCCTATAATACTATTATTATGCTGCATTTGCCAACAAAACACTACATGGTTGTATAATAGGACGTCATCGGCGGCGAGGGCCTCGCGACTCGAGCGTAGGCTTGCGGCCGTAAACAGAGCTGAGCTTTGAATTATGTTTATTTTATATTTTTTTGAATAGTATACGTCTATATTACATACAAAAGCCGAAGATTATCTACATTAAATTTCTTTGATGATGAAATAACTTTCGCTCGTACGTTTTAATATACATGTGAAATAAGAATCGATGAAATATCAATTTTACAATTTTCAATTATTTTTTATCACAAAATACATATATAATACCTTATTGTCACTTGTTTATAAGAGAAAGATATATGGTGTCGTGGACTTTTTAAAAGAACTAATAAAATTTAATATTTTTGTCATACAACGTACTGACATATGTACAATGTACTGACATATTTTTCCAGCGCACATGCTTAAAGCAATTCCTTATTATTGTTATTTTGTTATTTAAGATTAATACTTACACCGTAATGTTGTAATACGTAATTACGTATGTACGTAAATTAATACTTATACCTGTAGCACTTCTGAAGAATGCAGCTTTTAGACAAAGCTATAAGAAAGCAAATCGGACCAGTAGTTCTAGAGATCCTAGCGTTTAAATAAACAAACAAACTCTTCCGCTTTATTATATTAGTATAGATGAGTGAATGTGCTCGCAAACTTAAATTTGTCAACTTTTATAAGTAATTCCCGTTGAGTTACATATCTAAAATTAGTATAGAAAGAAGACTAGGTCCGGCTGGCACTTAACCAGTTTTAAAAAAAATCAGCTGCAAGCTGTATCCCGCACACAGCAGGGTAGACAGAGGGAACCTAGTGTTAAAACACTCCGTTCTCCACTTTCTGCCGAATTCTGGAGGCATTGCGTGTTGAGTGGCAGAACTCAACGCCGCGCTTAACCTCGACACCAGAGCGAAGAAATGGAAATATAAATTTAAGTAAATATTTCATCTCCTCGAGTGGGGATCGACCCCACAACCAGTCGATTTTACAGTCACACCGATGCGCCACGACTGGCCTCGAACCAGTTTTTATTAAATAAATTCACTTATTTCGCCGTCGCTTAAAGATTCACAGTTAACCAGTTCAATAATTTTAAAAAAAAACATTAAAAATTCCATAAATATTCCATGAAATTTGTCAAATAATAAAATTTTCCAACATTGAAAGCAAACATTAAAGTCAACTCAAATTGTAGGGACAGAATTTTAGTATACTAACCTAGTTCTCAAGACAGTCGTAACTCGATTAAGCTCCAGCTAACATTGTTCCCGAGGCAATATGTGAAGTAGGTATATGCTATATGTAGATATATAGGCATAAGTAAAGTAAACTGATCATATTTTAAGTTACGTATACTGTAGACTTTGTAGGGACAACCTAGTTTTAAGACACTTTGTTCTCCACTCTTTGTGTAAATTGCAATTGTGGTTGTGGGTTCGATCCCCACTCGAGGAGAAAAAAATAATATTTACTTACATTTATATTTTCATTTCTTCGCTCTGGTGTCGAGGCAAAAGGGCGGCGTTGAGCTCCCCCACTCAACACCTAATGCCTGCAGAATCCGGTGGAAAGTGAGGAACGGAGTGTCTAACACTAGGTTTCTCCTTCCTTCTGCCTACTCTGCTGTGTGCGGGATACAGCGTGAAGTTAGTTTATTTATTTATGTATAAATAAGCAATATGAAGAATAAAATGCTACCATTACAGGTAGGCGAAGTTTTTCTGACTATACACAGATTACATAGGTTCAATTCTTGATACGTTCAATTAATTATATACAAACTGAAAAGGGATAGAAGTAATCAACATGTTACATAACTATTATAAGTAAATTCTTAAATAAAACTGCAGTTATTTTTTAATAGTTCATTTATTTGCAACTATTATATCGAATCACATATAGTTTTCAAATCGAAAAACACCGAAAACAGTAACGGAAGTGTAAACTATACGAGTACACGACCTACGGTAACACATTGTTCAACTATTCAAGAATATTCAGACTTTAGATCTTAGATAGAAATATAGATATAACATATTAAATCAGTATATATGTATGTACATTGATAATAATCCTTATTTGGTGCAACAATGTCGGATTTACACTTTTTGAAATATATTAAGAGATGCTATCAAAGCTCATAAATAATGTTTCAGCATACAAAAAAAAAAAATTTTTTTACCAAAAAGTGCAATTACGTCATTGTTACACCAAATAAGCGATGTACGAAATTGTCTGTCTGCCTTAATATATAGTAGTATTCTTAGTATAATTTTGAAATATATAATAACTTTAATATTTAGAATTCATCCATATAATAGAATTTTGACTTACTCGTACGTAACTTATGTCACAGTGTATAATTACGATAGCAATAGTTTTGGGTTTAAGGTTAAAAACTTGACTAAATATGAACAAATTAGGTAAAAGTGTAAGCTTTTTCAGTATATAATGGTTCAATAAAAAATGCCCACGCTGTATCATGCATATAGTAAAGTAGGCAGAGAGAACTTAGTGTTAAGACACTCCGTTTCTCATTTTCAGCCAAACTTTTGAGATATTGCTTGCTGAGTGGCGACAAATGACACTGTGTTTTGTCTTATTACAACAACGATGAAATGAAAAAAAAAACATTTACACAAGTTTAAATCAAACATCGATAAGAATAGGTTTTTTTAAAAATTGCCATAAAAATAAAAATATCACAGTAAAATCTCATAAATTAAAATTTGATTTTCTTCAGATTCATTTTTGTCGATGTCGGTGGCTGACAGACAATTTCTTGGCTAACAGATTATTATGACAATTATTAATATATGTAAGTATATCGTACAGTAAATTTGAAAATTTGTATAATCCAGTCGAGATGTTTAAAAAGCATTAAACTATCATAAGAAAACAATACTTCTTTAAATGTATAATTTTTTAAAAGAGAAAATGCATATTAAATATATCGGTATATGAGAATTGAACCTCTAACCGCTGTTGCAGTCAAGAAACCATTAAATCGCTATAAATCGTTAACTCCCAACTGGATTATAATAAAATATTACCATTACATTTATTTATCGTAATGTTTGTATGTTAAAATTAATATACAACTATGAAATAGATAGACATTTTAGTATACATTTGGATTTTATTACCATATAAGGAAGTAAGATAATACTTACATTTAAAAAAGGAAGACACAGACAAAGACGCCTCTCCATACACCATTCACCTTAAATTACATAAGGTTATATTATTTAAAGCTTAACGTTGCCCATTTCAATGCATCTCTGT
>DWQW01006957.1:0-15612 GCA_018249695.1 Heliconius erato demophoon | reverse complement strand
CAACTCGCTAAAAAATATTACCTAACCAATAAACATACGTACGCAACGAATAATATAATAAATTGTTATTTTTAAATATAAATCAAATAATAAACATGTACATTACAATGTAGTTTCATTTTACTATATTTTCTTGAACAATACGTGTAACTGGAGCAAATCTGAAAGATAAAATGTAAAAAGTAAGTTAGCTATAAATATAGCATCCTTGCATTTACATTACATTATTTATGTGATTTATTATTTGTTAAATTTGTAGGGCAAAATTTATTCACCAACTGTTCAAAATATGCTAAGCTTAAGTTTTGTCTGCTTGATCGTAGCTGGAGTTCAAATCCCGCGGGACGATTACTATTAATACAAAACAAGTTATTGCTGTGTTGACATTTAAAATAATAAATTCACAGAATTATATGGGAATAAAAAATTTAATATTTGTTTAATTATTTATAAGAAGTGATGAACTTCTTATTTCATAATAAAGCATATTATTATCAATTTTCTACATAATAATCAATAAAAAGTTTACAATGTTATTAATTTAGGCCAGTCGTGACGCAGGAGCACAAGTATGTTGCTGTAAATACTACAGCTTGTGGGTTTGATTCCCACTTGAGGAAATCCAATATTTAATATATTTATTTTGGTGTGGAGGTAAAGTGCGTTATTGATATCCGCCAATGAACACCCTCTAGAATTGTGCGGAAAGAAGGGAGTGGAGTGTCTTAGCTCTAGGCTCCCTCTGCCTGTAGCGGTGGCAACATGTGGGATCAGCGTGAAGCTGAAAAAAATCTTAATATTTTCGAATAAGTCAAAATAAACAATTTATCATCTAATTATAAAAAATATTAGCCTTTTAAAATGTCTCACAGTTATGAAGTCCACTAAAAAGATAGTATAATTTAGTCTTTATCAGAATTATTAATTAAAACAAAAAATGTAGCGACGAAATATGAATAAACAATATGAAGCCCGGTCCCTGCAGACATTACCAATGTAAATATTAATTTCACAATTACCTAGATGAAGATAACGAAGATACCGACCCTGTTAGGTGTACAGCAGTCAAACGATGAATCTTGGTACATTTCCTGTGTTCTCTGTTCGCGTTATATCTTTATGTCAGCTTCACGCTACATTCCGCATACAATAGGGTAGGCTGAGAGAATATAGTATTAAGACACTTCATTCTCCATTTTCCTCAACAAGGCAAAGGGCGGCTGAAGTTCCACCACTCAACACGCAATATCTTCAGAATTCGACGCAAACTGGGGAAAGAAAGTATCTTAATGGAAACGGAGTATCTTAACATTAAGTTCCCAGGTTCCCTTAACCTTTCTTTTATTTACGGAATACAGCATAAAGATTAAAGAAATAACTCTTAAAATACAATTGTTAATTCTATTCTACTAACCATTCATTAACTTATCACAAAAAGAAGTGCAATAGAAAAGAGTTACAGCCGCGATCTCAAAGAAGCTAGCTCGTTAAAAATGAAAATCATATGTAATAACGTCCAGGTTAACTAAATCTGCGCGGGTAAAGGGTTTTAAAACGACGAATGTTTTTTTTCTCATTACTGAACAATACTTAACCGTTCTAACTAAACGATTTAAAAAATGTCGAGATGCTCGTTGCCTTTGTAAGAACTTCCTTTATGCACCTAGTTCTTTTTTTTGAGGCCTTTTATGCACTAGCTACATGCTAATTGAAAGGAACTAAATGGCTTAACTCCTATTTACTGAAACAATACAACTTTTCCTGTGAGATTCTTTCTCTATATCAGAATGGGTATATGTTAGATCGCAGATTCAATTTCTCTTTAAGCTCAAAGATTTATATAACGATAACCCTAAGTTATATTCACATATTAAAGGGTGATTGTTTTTGCTGCTTCACGCTGTATCCAGCATACAATTGGCTACTCAGAGGGAACCTAATATCCCCCACTATTAAAGATATTGCCAGCTAAGATGCGGTACTTAGCGCTGGGTTTTGACTATACTATAGAACCGTTAGCTATATTTTATGTGGCTTATATTAGAAAATCCACAGTTTCGAGCAACCCATATATACCTACATACAATATATATTCTACACTGCCTCACATTGAACTTCACGTTGATACTTAAATTTTTAACGGAACCCCCCTAATGATATGGCAACGAGGCTCCTTAGCGCCCGAATTCCTCCGAGAACACCAATTATGTCCTTAAGGCGGTAACAATCCTTGTCAAAGGCAGTCAGATGTAGTGAGAGTATTACTTTGTTATCTTGTAATGGAATACTTACTATAGTAATTATGTTGTATTTCTTACGCTTATGTATTTAAATTCAAATTTAAAGTATATGAAAACTAGGTGTTAGCTGTGGTTTCACTTGTGTGGTGATATGAAAAAAGGTTCATTCTTTTAACCGTTTTATTTTTGTGTTTATATTTTGATTGTTATTTAATTTGGATTTTAGGATAAAACGGTAATAAGGTTTTTTAGATTTTTTATTAAAATAACTGAGACTTGTGTATGATATTTAACATTCACTGTACAGAGAATAATATTCTTTCGTCGGTAAATGGATTATGCAATACATTTTTTTAAGCAAGCTTTATAATATTGAGTAAAAAGTATAGATACGTATATTGTGTTAAGTAAATTTACAAAAATATACTAATTATATTGTTTGTAAGTCTGCTGTCTAAGTTTAATTATTGCTAGTACTGAATAATATTACTCACCTTTTATATTACGTCCGCGAGGAAGCTGCATGCAGCATGCCGAATGTTTTATTTTGAACATCTTAAATTATAAATGTTAGATATTTTAAAAATAATCCTTATATTTCGTGTAATTTCCAGTTTCCATCGCGTATATCTGTCGAGTGCCTATCGAACGGGCTCTCACCATCTTGACCGAGATCCATTTTAATACCGAATTTTTAATTTATTGGGCAAGTATAATGAGTTCATTTAATTTTATTTGTGACATCATTTTTTTACTATAATTGGATAACTTCCAGAAATATTCCAAAATACTGCTATTAAGCTATTAGTAGAAAAATTGAAAATTAACGTCGAGGCAGTTTCACGTTGTATTCCGCACACAGCAAGCAGGGTTGCAATTGAAACTCTACTGTTAAAACACTCCGTTCTCCATTTGCCGTTGAATTCTGCAAGCATTGCGTGTTGAGTAGTGAGACTCAATACATCGCTTTGCCTCGACACCACAGTGAAGAAATAATAAAGGGTTCAATTCCTACTCTAGGAAATGAAATATTTAATATTTTCATTTCTTCGCTCTGGTGTGGAGGCAAAACGCGGTCTTGAGTTAAGCCACTTAACACGCAATGGCTCCAGAATTCGGCGGAAAGTAGCAAACAGAGTATTTTAAGACTAGGCTCCCTCTGCCTACCCTAATACATGCGGGATACAGCGTGAAGATGAAAAGAAAATACTCACTAGGCTCTTTTTGTCTATTTTGCATTTAGTGGAACACGCGGTGGCAATAAGAATACTGAAATAAGATATCCTTACTTGAATGAAGTCGTAAAGCTTAAGGAAAGTGCGATAGAGTATATAAAATTTATAACACAATATAGTGGCTTACTTTTAGGACCTCGGCGGAAGTAACATAAAATAATGTCCCTTATATTAGTGTTATTGGTATTAGATAATCAAAGAGACTGTGACGAAAACTATAAACCGGTCAAATGCGAGTTGGACCCGCATACCGAGGGTCCCGTACCAATACCAAGGTTTATATGTGAATGAAAGGATAATTTATAAAAAAATAATGTGACATATATTAATATTAATAAGCTATGTTTTATTATTATAGTATGTTATCAATACTATCGAATCGCAACTGAACAATATCTATTTGATTGTAAGTGCAGTCTCTATTTGGAGGAATGTTTGTATAGAAATTACTATCATTTTCGCCGGCTTTGCTAGACAAAACTGGCGGCGTTGGGTTTCACGATATATTTCTATTTTTTTAGCTTTACGCTGTACTGTATACAGCGTAGTACCTAAGTATTCGAGTAGCTATAACTCTGTTTTCCATTGAGAAATATCTGTTCCCCACTTTCCTCCCAATTCTTCAGACATTGCATGCTGTGTTGCAGAACTCAACGCCGCGCTTTGCCTCATTACCAGAGCAAGGAAATGAAAAATATTGAATATGTCATCCTCCTGAATAGGAAAGCAACTTACAACCGTCGCGTTTATACTCGCATGCTTGTACCCCCTCTGACGGGCTCGTATTCAATTTTCGAAATAAGTAATTTAGAAATCAAGAGTGCAGTGTTTTCGCACCAGTTTTATACGGAAAAAAAATCTAATACTAAGTTTCTAATACGTTTAATAACACAAAATGTCAATCATACATAGTATTACTAAATAAAATATTACAAAGGCAACGCAATGTTTAAATGTTAAACTGATTGCTGAGGTAAATTACAGAGGAAATTTGATCCTGTCTCCTCCCATAGGAATACCTCTACAATGGATCACTTTGCTTTCCCAAAGGCATTACACCTGAATTTATGTGTTGCGAAAATTTGTACAGAATGTTAAAGAATTTATTTACTTTAAAAGTCAAAGAAGTTATAGGTTTGTTATTATTTTGAGAAAGTAATAATTTAGATATATAATCACTATAAAAAAACATATTTTATGGAGAACTAATAAATATTCTATAATAAATTCGGCAATTTTTCAACAGTAAAAAAGTTAATAGAAACTCAAATTTTGCGAAAAGTTTCAATTATTAGTATGTAGTTTGTAAGCGAAAAAAAGACACGATAGTATTTTCATTTAATTTTTTTCGTATGTAAAATTAAATGAAAATATCTACGTACGCGTCAAAATTTTTTTAAATATAATTCTTTTTTACTCTTCAGAATTTGTAAAGTTCCGTACTTCGAAAAGTAAAAACGGAACCCGTATAGAATCACATTGTTGTCCGCCTGTCTTTCTTTCAAGACCACTATGTCGCTTATCTCAAGATCGCGAGGAGGAAATTTAAATTTTATCTCCTGTATTTATTATATCAATTGTAAATACCTACTCTTACATAAGCACCATGTTACTAATTATTAGTTAAACCAATTGTTCGCTCTTAGACTATCACGTTCCACTTAATTACGTACATTTGATCCCTAGACATCTCACCAGGGACCCCTATACGAGTATACACCACTACTGGAGCAATCTTGACGCGTGAATGAGCCCAGATTATTTTGTTGTACGAATTATCTGGAAGGTATTTACATATACAATGAGGTATTGCTTTGAAATATACGTTCTTGTTTACTGAGCTCATAAGTTAAGGTTGTAGTGATAAATTATTCTGTTTTATATATTAAATAAAAATATTTTAATTCTTTGATTCAATAAGTTTCACAAAGGTGGAGGTTCTATATTCGACAGCCATATTTTTTTTGTATGTCCCTCGATTTTGTCATTTGTGAGAAAAATTATCATTTTCTTTGCGCGTGATTATGTGATGGAAATATTTTATTATTATTTTTTTATTTATAGAGGCTGTCGTGGCGTAGGGCAACAAGGGTGCGACTGTAAAGGCGGCGGTTGTGGGATCGATTCCCACTCGGGGGAGTGAAATATTTAATATTTTGATTTCTTCGCTATAGTGACGATACAAAACGCGACGTTGATTTCCACCAATCAACACGTAAGTATTTAAAAAATATGACCATTAATTTCATTCGTTTACCTAAATTATACCAAATGTAATAATAATACAAACATTTATCTTAAATATACACTAAAATTATAGTTCATATACTCTATATACACTAAAAATATAGTTCAAGATGATTTCGTATAATGAGAGAAGATTTCTATTAAAATATAATACATTAAGTAAATTTGTGCCAGTTGTTATAATAGAAAACATGAAAACCTTCTGTGAAATGAAAATAAAGAGTTTTAATCAGAAATATAACAGACTTATTAAGTAGAGGTTAGCCAAGCGGGTGACTGTAAGCGCTACAGGTTGTAGATTCGATTCCTAATCAAGAAAAGAGATCAAATATTTCAAAGTTTTATTTCCTCACTCTGTATATTATGTGATAAGAGCTAATAGTTCTTCATAGTCCTTAGACTTCACTTCGTTGGCAAAAATCAATTTTATGCAAATTTTAGTGTCATCATATATTCACAATGCTTCTTGTGTCTTTTGTAGAGCACTTGACATATTTAATTATAGATTTAATATGTTTCAATATATTTGTGAATCTAGACCAATCATGTTAGTTTACTTTCTCCAACCTTCTCTAAAATATATCATCTATTTATTGTGTATGAAAGCTACATTTCTCAGGAGTGCAGTAGGCTCTATATCAATGGTTCCCAACCAGTGGTCCGCAAACTACCAGTGGTCCGCAGAAGCTTAAATAAGATCCGTGAATGATTTTGAACGCTAAGGCATCGGGCAGTGAGTGTCTAGAGTCTATACTATAGGGTATAATTCTTATTAACTCCCCGCCGCATCCCGCACCCAGCAGGGTATGCAGAGGGAACCTAATGACAAGACACTCTGTTTCTCATTTTCCGCTTTCTCAAATTCTGAAGGCATTACGAGTTGAGTGGCGGAACTCAACGCCGCGCTTTGCCTCGACACTAGAGCGAAGAAACGCAAATAGAAATTTAGATAAATATTTCATTTCCTCAAGTGGAGATCAAACCCACAACCAGTCACACACTTGTGCCGTTGCTATCGGATGAATATCGGTTAATGTTTGTCTTACTATTCTACATTTTGAATTTAGATTTACTTTATAAAAACGTTGTGTTAATAAAATAGTTTCCTATTGCTTGCTTCGTATGTCACTTAGCACGACATGTCGAAAAATTTCGTGGAGAAAGGAATATCTTAACATAAAGATGCCTCTGGCAACTCTGCTATGCGTGAAAGTGCGTGAAGCTGCTTATTAAATACATAAAATGTGACTTCTGTGTCAAATAAGAGACTAATAATCCCAAATCTACTTCTAGTTATAAGAACTAATTTGTTTAAAGCGAAAATGTTCTCTTATTTTTTAAGCACTAATATAATTTCTATAATGTTGCTTTCTGTTTAGATTAAATTTACCAGATTGTGTTGTATTAGGTTATATTAGACTTAAAAAAAATACTTGTATATTTTAACATTTAGAGTATTTTTTACATTCCCAGAATCCCAAATGTACCAAAAAAATATCTAAATCTTAAAATGTAGTAGAATGTTGTATAATAAAGGGAATATGAGCAATCGTTTAAAGTGATAATGCCTCCATTGCACATTTATCTGACTTGTATATTAATATACTTAATTGTATTTTTAAGTTTTACAGTTTGCGTGCGGGATGCATATAACAGGGTGGACAAAGGGAACGTGGGAAACAGCCAGCCGAAGCCGAAAAAAACCAGCTGAATTTTGAAAGCATTGTCAAATTAGTTATTAGAAACACAATGTACAACATGTGTTGATTATTATTTGACTCAAAATAAGAAAAAATCGCAATAAAAAATATTTATTTTTATCATGTATTTCAAATATATACATATGTATGTAAAAAACATAAAATATATATTGTACAAGTTAAAATGACTCATTTCCAAACATTTTTTATCCCATTAATAATAATAACTCTAAGAAGTCCAACCTTAAGGGCAGAACAATCACGGATAATACGAACGAACCCAACAAAACAAAGGTTGGTATTAAAATAAATAGCAACGGAACGGAACGAAAGGACTAAAAATATTTTTGCTCTAACAATAACGCTAACACTTGACTTAGGGGGATTACTCCTTGTCAGGATAAACAATTTAATTAAAAAAACACCTAGTCTCTATAGTTACGGCTTCGAGCGTTTCAGTAATATTTAGTAAATATCCATACTTAAAACCCTTCCGTAAAAAGTGGATTTCCCCGACATTTATACAAAACACAATAATTTTCTTTTAAACTTTAGCTTAAAATATTATACAGGAGAACTACCAAATCAGCTCTCTCCTTTTTAGCGTTTAGCGTCATAGTTAAAGTAAGTGTTAAGACACTTAACCATTTTCCGCCAGATTCTGGAGGTGTGTTGAGTAATGAAACTCAACTCCATACTTTACCTCGTTACTAGAGCGAAGAAATGATAATATCTATATTATCATTTCTTCGCTCTAGTTATTAATTCTCTCGAGTGGGGATTGAACCCACAACCGTCGCGATTACAGTCACACGCTAGTATGCCAGTGCCAGTGCGCCACAATGGCCTCAAACATTTTAATGAAAATTAATAATAATAAACATCGCTCTATTTCAACGGAAAATTGCTAAGGTTTTTATGTGCGTTGAATGAAGTGGAATATTAGAGCAGGCCTCGGGAGAACCAAAGCTTAGACTTGAAGTTCTACATATTGAAAGTAATTAAGAATTCATTTTATTTTAATGTGCGTGTGATTAAATTTTTTTTTTAATTCCAAAACATATTTGGATAAAAGTTGTTTCGAAATGTCGTAGTACTAGTAATTAAATTTAGCGCAGTGGTATTTCTTTACACAAGGTGGTCCCGCACACAGCAGGGTGGGCAGAGGGAACTTAGTGTTCAGACACTCTGTACTCCAATTTGCGCCGAATTCTGGAGGCATTGCGTGTTGAGAAGTGAAACTCAATATCACGCTCTGCCTTGCCACTAAAGCGAAGAAATGGAAATATTCATTATTTTATTTCCTCGAGTGTGCACTAAACCCACAACCTGTCGAGTTCACAGTCAAACATTCGTTCCCCTCCGCCACGACTGATCTCAATTTGGAAATATCATAAATAAACGAAAACGCCTTATTTTATATTATTAGCTTAAAATTAAATGTTCTACAGTAATCATTTCTAATCTTTACGGACGGAGATAATAATCTGTTGTCTTAGTTAATAGTTTAATTATTATAATGAAACGCCTGAGCTATCTAATTACTTTGAGGGAGTGTTTGGCTTGATACTGTCCTGGTAAATCTTAATGTTTTTTTAAATATTGTAATAAGAAAAGGTAAAAGCTTGGATCATTTACTTAATTTATCTATTTCTAATATGTTATTTTATCTATTTAATAAATTATATACAGTCACTAAAATAAAGTTATTACAGGCCATTGTAGCGCAACGGGTCAGTTTTCGACTCTACAAGTGATAGTTGTGGGTTCTATCTCCACTTTAGGTAAAGACATATTCTCATATGATTTCCGCCATGTAACTTGTAACAACTAGAATGGGGTGGATAATCGCTGATTAGAGTACCGTAGCATTAAGTTCTCTTTGCCATTTAAAAAAATAATTTAGAAATTCTATCATTAAAATTGCCTGTTCTTCACTTTTCGACCGAAACTCTATCCTGCTTATTTCCTACTTGAGAATTAATTACTCCGATAGGGATTCCCCAAACCTACCATTAACGCATTTACAATGTCCTACTGCTTCCAAATGGTTTTTTGACTGATATACAAATAATTATTTAAAATTAACACAGAAATAATGACTTACTAGTTTTTTTCTTTAACATTTTTATTAACTCCAAGTGTAATTATAGATAAGTTCAATGTAAAAAAAATATTTTCCTAAGTTATAATCTTTCAAGCCAGTCGCCAGGCACCACAAATCAATCATGCTGAGACGAACGAGTTGTCGTAAGTTACTTTATAGAGTTCCTAAAGCAATATAATACCACTAAAGAAATTAACCAATAAGCTTTGGCTATATATATATATCCTTTTTTTTTCTATAGGAAGAGGATAAAAATAATAAAATTTGCAATAAATAAGGTTCAGAAAGTTTACATCACGTGTAAATTTTAGAGTATTCACGTCAAGATAGCGGAGAGACAGTTGGACGTCTTACTTATTATTTTGCAAAGTAAAAAAAGAAAATATATATTTTTATACTTTATTTTTTTTCGTCCTGCACATACCGGACAGACAGAGATTCCTATTCTATAAAATTTTATTTTATCGAATATGAATCGAATCCACAATCTGTCGCGTTTACAGTCACATGCTTGTGTCCCTGCGCCACGAATGGCCATTTATAGTATTGCTTATTAATTACTTATTAATCACTCTTCATATGACGTAGAATCTATAATTTTAAAATTTAATAAGCTATAAAGAGATAAATGAAGAAAGGAGAACAAACAGAATTTCCATATACTAGGTCCTCTCAAAATAAAGTGTGTTTTTCGTTTTACTGTTACAAAAAAACAGCGTAATTCAAAATCAATAGCTTCACTTCAAAGAAAAGCTTCCAAGTGTTCGTAGAAACGTAGTCGTTTTGAAGAACTATCGAGGGATACAGAATTGTTGGTTATTTCTTAGAATATACTTTATAACTATATCATCAGAAAACTCTACCACCTGAGAAAAAAGAGTTTAAATTTCATATAGCGCATGTTTCTATTGTTTTCAATAGAGACATTCTTTTAAAGAAATTTCCATTCCAAACAAGTTGTTAGTATTTCTTCTTTTAGCTTGCTTTAATGCAAAGAAACAGAAATAATAAAACAATATAATAGATAGAATCTGACACTTTGTTGTCTAGAAAGCTTCTTAGTAGACAAAAATAAATAAAATATAAACACCGTTCCATACCATTACATGTGTAAGAATATCGGTGTATGTCTTAAATATTTATTTTATTTTTTGCTTAGCAAAAGAGAAAGAAACACGTCCAACTGTCTTTTCGCTATTTTGACGTGAATACTCTAAAATGTATATGCTATTGAATTTTATGTATGTGAAAACACGGAACTTTGATGGGAGTAAGTAATAGAAGTTTGTGGATGTGGACGCCGGCAATGTGAACATTTTTCTAAAATTTAAATATAACTATTTTTAAGATTTTTTCAAGCGTAACGCCTGCGTCACAACAAGAGATCATACTGTCTTTAAATAAATTGTTTTAAGTATTATCTTTTAACAAATATAAATTATCGCATAATACCTTTATTAGTTGAAAAAAATCACATACTTTTTAGCTTCATGCTCTATTCTACACACAGCAGGGTAGGCAGAGGGAACCTTGTGTTATTTTGTTATTATACACCGTTTTCCATTCACATACGATTGTTTAATTTATAACAAGCAGATAGAGTACTAATATAATCATCACACAAATCTCTTGTGAATCGTAATCAAACCTACAGTTTCCGCCAGCAAGTAGACTCCAGCCAACCCAGTTAAATAATAACTCCATTTAAATTCAGACTATACTATAACTTACTCTACACCGATCGTAAATTTTAAGCAATTTAAAATAACCATTTCAAATATACAACAGTACGTGACGGTACTTCTCCAGCTCCCGTAACCCTGGTTATGAATAATGAACCGCATATTCACATGTATGTAAAAATGCGCGCGGCTCCATGGTTAACATATGAAAATATAAGAGAGAAAATTTATATATGATTTTATCGTGGCGGTACGTGATTGTAAACGCGACGGTAGTGGTTTCGATTCCCATTTGCAGAAATTAATTATTAATAGTTTCATTTCCTTGCGTTCGCATGGTTAAGTTCCGTTGAGTTGAATCATTCAGTAAGCAATGTCTTCAAAAGAAGAGTCTTAATACTACGTTTCTACTCCCATAAGCGAGATTTAGCGTAAAACTAAAATTAAATGAGTAAGTAATATTATATACATAATTTTGTGGGAATGTGACTAGTACTCGTAATAAAGCAATGGTTCACAAATGTGAGAGGAAGTTCGCTGCGTCACATCCGCTAAATGCTGTGTCAGGCTCGTTCAGAGACAAATTATATTTTCAATTTGAATACAAAATAATTTGCTGACAGACCGACTTTGTTAGATTGCCAAATGTTTTGTTTTGTTTTTAATTTTTATCATCAAAAATATGATGTATGTGTAAAAAAATACCGCGTGCGCTAGAGTTAGAGGTTTTCTAAATTTGCTGTGTTTACAGGTTTGGATTGTGTTTGTTAATACGTCGCGTTTTGTGTTCACTTACTTTAATGGAAGAGGCAAATATTTTGATGTTTTTTTGTATTATCGAATATCTTGAACATAATATTAGTCGTTGAGCTACAAACCCCTATTAAGATATAAATATTCCAGTTATTATATACCTAATGTGCGTGAGACCAGTCATGGCACAGGGACACTAGCGTGCGCCTGTAAACGTGACAGCCTGTGAGTTCGATTCCCATTTGAAAAAATTAAATATTTAATATTTTCATTTTCTTGCCCTGGTAATGAAGAAGCGTTCCGCTCATCACGTGATGTCTCCAAATTTTAGTGGAAAGTGGGGAACAAGGCAACAAAGGTGTCTTAATGTTATCGGAATATCTTAACTTTAGGTTCTCAGGTTCCATCTACCGTACATATGTGCGGGATACAAGGTAAAGAAAAAAAAACATATAATTTATTTTAATTTATTGTTAAGTTTCATCATTTATTCCGCAACGAAAAAAATATCCGCATCTACTTAAGACGCTAATTCGGCTTTTTCATTAGTTAAAAACTTTCTTTTTATTCTACTATACGGCACTAAAGCATGTAACAAAAGAAAATATCCGAATACTATTTTTATATTATTTCATTTATTATATACCGCTACTATCCTATCTTAATGTCTAGGAAACAGTATAAGTATATAAAGAAAATATTGCAACAAATTCAATCACATGCTAATATTTTTGAGGCTATTACGTGAATCAATATTTCCTGTCAATTTTGGTGAAGCGATTCGTGGTGACTTCGAGCGGATGTAAATATTCAGATGCGTGAACATTTTTATTTCACAGACGAAACCGATTAAGTTCTAGAGAAAAAATCAAATCTCGAAAAGATTGTGTCTATTTAAATACATTGTAAGGATCAAAGACATTTTTTGAGCCAACTCGTGCAGGCTATATAATTTCAGAAAAAAATATATTTCTTTTTATCTATTTCGTTTATAGCAGAGTAGGTAGAAGGAATCTAGTGCTCAGACACTCCGTGCCTCACTTCTTTAGATATTTTAGAGACATTAAGTATTGAGTGACGGATGTCTACGCTGCGCTTTATATTTTTAACAATGCAAGAAATGACAATAATTCAATATATGCGTCACCATATCGTCATGCTGTATTCGAACTCCAATCAGTCAGTGCCTGCGTCTCACCGACCCATACAATATTTTAAAAATACAATTAGATATTAATGATCCAAAGCCAAGTTTTTCAGATCAGACTAATATTTCAAAATGCAGCTGGGAAAGGTTTCCTTGGAAGCTTAAAAATCTTAAATATTATTAAAAAATGTTGCCATTTGAGCCAACGATCCAAAATTACACTAAATATATTTAAAGAAAGTGACGTTCAGCATAATCACGAAACTTACTAAACGCCGATTACGTATGTATGCACATATATTTTACGTCGTAATATATTACGTCTTCCAACTTCGCTTAACTTTCTCGACTCAACTTTATTATTTCTTAAGTATTTAAGGCAAGTCTTGGCGCAGGAACACGAGCCTGCGACTGCGCGCGACGGAATTTTTATTTTTGCTGTTTTAGTTAACTATTTTTATGTACTTTACTTAGACTTACTTTATTTGGATAATTGATTATTTGAATGAAATCATAGCAAGCAAATGGAACAAGCTAACACTAAAATTTTTACTCAAAGAAAGAAGTACAAATAATTTATTTTCCCGCTTTTGTATACAAAACATGGGATAGACAGTAAAAGCCTGGGAAACTAGCTTTAAGACACTCCGTTCCCGTTATGACACTTCCGTTCCACACTCGACGCGCTCGTAACATCAATTTTCGATTTCTATCGAAGAATCAAATAAAAATCTATTGCCAGTGAAAGCATTCACTCTCTATAGATTACCTGCGCGTAATGGGTTTTTAATACGTTTAAGTTTTCTTCGGCGCTGTAGTAAGATAAGAAATGAAATAGTGTTACAGTAAATTTATGTATAAAATATTAGCTAATGTTGTATTATTCTTTATTAGGCGCAGGATCACAAGCGTGATTTCATTGTGAACGCAGTAGGTTGTAATTTCGATTCGAAGAAATGAAATATTTTATATTTTCATTTCTTCTCTGTGATGTAGACACACACGTAACGTACTCTACACGTAATGCCTCCAAATTCGGCGGAAAGTGGAGGGCAAAGTATTTTAACACTACGCTCTCTCTGCCTACCTTGCTACATGCGGGATACAGCTTGAAGCTAAGATGTGTTCTAAATCTTCTTTATAATAAATACTATTTAGAATAACAAACTTCGATGAGGCTAGAATAGGTTTTTATATGACATGTTTTCAATTATTTTCATTAAATATATATTTACTAATAAAATAATATCACATAAGTTCAATACATTCGTGAAGTGTTCTATTCGTTAATTTCGATAAAATCGAATATATTTTTAATTTGCAAAGTGTAGTACAATGTTTTTAAATTAAATTTTCGTTCAAGTTTGTACTCTGAAATTTGGCCTCCTTAGCAGATAGGGCGGCATAAGAGTAAATAGTCTAGAGTGTTAGAATTTGAATATGCATGATTTATTTCGCTTTATACTGTATTCCACAATTAGCAGGATATGCAAAGGGGACCTAGGAATGTAGTGTTAATACACTCCATTCCAATTAAGACACTTCCATTCCCCACTTTCTTCCATTTACTTATATTATCCAACAAACATTACGCGTTAAGTGGCAGAAGTTAACTCCGCACTTTGCTTCGTTTGTGTAGCGAAAAAACTTCAATATTACATATTTCACATCCTTGAGGGGGAATCGAACCCACCATGTACGTGCATTTACAGTGCATACTAATGCTCCATCGTATCATATATTTTTAAGCAGATAAGAATATAACAGCAATTATAGATTTCTTCCTTCGTTTTATTATAACAGAATAGTAGTAGTATATAGATGTATAATTTCATTTGGAATGTGTCTCAACTCCGAGCTTTATTTCAGTAGAGCGAGGAATTAAATAAACTTTATTTAGAGAGTGGGAATCGAACCTTCAAACAGCACAGTCAAACCAAGCCCCACTGCGCCAGTGAAATCAAATTATTGAATGTTCGCGGAAACTATTCATAATTATTATACAGCTCAGTAACTAAAACATATTTGTAATATTATTAAACAAAAATATATAGTCTTGGACCTCCCAAAAGAATATCTTCTGATATTTCCACAAGTAATATTCACTGCTTTATTAAAAAAAATCCAAGCAATAACTATTACAAAGTTAGAATTGAAAGTGACGTTCAATAATCGTATTTGCCGTCATTCTGCGTCCTCGTTACGTGCTTGAATAATTAAAGGAGCACTTCGATAGCGGGAAATGGTTTCTTGTCTGTGCTTTCTTGTAATACAATTTTCATAGAAAGGAGAGTGCTAGTCTGTATAGTGGTTATTTAATATCATACTAATACTTATACTTACTAATATTATTTATTTATTTATTTATTTATTTATTTATTTATTTATTTAGTTTTATTAGGGAAACAAACAGAACAAAAAATTCACAAACATTACACATTTTAAAATAATACACATTCCAATCAAGTTTCCACATAAAAAATTACAGATAACTGACAATA